>PVIA01006218.1:0-27665 GCA_004024845.1 Tonatia bakeri
GTTTGCTTTTGTTTTAGGTATGGTTGTTATTAACTGTGAGTTTGAAGTCTTTTTTTACTGTTCATATTTTTAATCTTCATTTTCTTAGGTAAGTCCCTTTAACATTTCATATAATAAGGGCTTGGTGATGATGAACTCCTTTAACTTGGCCCTATCTGAGAAGCACTTATCTGCCCTTCCATTCTAAATGAAAGCTTTGCTAGATAGAGCAATCTTGGATGTAGGTCCTTGCCTTTCAGGACTTGGAATCCTTCTGTCCAGCCAAGAAGGGTCCTGATTTTTAAAAAGATCTGCAAACCTGCCCTGGCCAAGTAGCTCAGGTGGTTACCGGTTTGATCCCCAGTTGGAGAACGTACAGGATCTAACAAATTGATGTTGCCCTCCCTTTCTCTCTCCCTTCCTCTCTAAATTCAATATACGTATTCTCAGGTGAGGCTTCAAAAAGAATCTGTACACCAGTGTCCTAGGTGAGAGGATGGTGACTGTACCTCTGCCTCTCACACAGCTCACCATTGGCCAATGCCTCCTCCCTGCTCCATAGGTCCAGGTACAAGTCAACAGCTCCCTGACTCCAGGGGCTCCTGAGGCACTTTCGGCAAAATGAATCTCCTTAGGCAAGAGAGTCATCTGTTTTCCAAACTCCCTTCTCCAATCTCACTAATTCCCAATTTCCCAGCATTTGACAAATGCAATTAATAAGCCTCGATCAGCTCCTGGCAGACAGCCCTCATCAATCAATAAGGCGACAACACAGGCCGAGGGGGAAGGGAAGCTATAAGGGAAGGTATCCATAGCACATGGAGTACTTACCCCTCTATTCCTATGAATGAGTACTCCCAGGTCCTCAGCCTCAAAACATGACACTGGGTTGTCACCCTCACCACCACTTTCTTCCTTCTTTCTAACTAAATGCAAAGCAGTATTGTTCATGCCTTCCTCTCCCATCAACCTCCACCTTCCCTATGTCTACGCCTTCTCTTTAACAGGAGACCTTACCATCTGCTGCCACCACAGCTTGGGAAGCCCCTCAGTGCTGGGAGTGATAAATCAGCCATCTCTTTGCTCTCAGCAGGGCTTCTTCCCCACCCACTCCATTCCAGTGAGTTTTGTGCTACTTCCTGCCCAGGAGGATATAAGCCATCATCTCTCCCCTTCCTCAACACACATGCATGCTGGAGGGCTACCAAGCTTGTGGTTACTACTGCTTTCACACTCACCTTTTCGTCCTCTCTTTTCATAGGGTCCAAGCCTTTTGTTTCCAATTGGTTTAAGATTCAAGGTTTACCTTCTTCACCTTTCTGCTCTGCATATAGCATCAGTCTACCCTCCCCCATCACAGGGTAAGAGCTTTTCCCTCTGCAGCTCTGCCTGGTCCAGCCCTACGCATCTTTCCGCCTCATCAACTTTTCATCTCTTTGCAAACAGAATCGGAAAGTCTCTCCCTCCTCCTTGCCTCTCCTTCTCCTTTGTTATTAGCTTCATAAGTGGGGACATTAATGTATTCACTAGACAATGTCTTCACATCATTGTTTCCTGTAATTACAGTCACTTCCCTCCCACTGTCCTAGCTTATTTGACTATAAAGTGCTTGGAGGAGGGACAGTGTGGACAAAAGACACAACACAGGCTAAGGTCGAGTAGTGTAATGTTAACATCCAAGAAAGTAAAACAAATCATCACCTCTGCAGCAGCTCATTAACAACTGGTAACACATAGAGGTCAATGCACCAGAGCTTAAAAAAAACAATCAATATAACTGGGGACCCTTCCACTATAGAATGCAGAGCTGCATCCATGTTACTAGCAAGTCACCCCAAGAAACGCCTCCTTCAGGGGATAGATCCACTGTACTTGTCATGCAGATCAGCAACATTATCACTGGAGACTCGGATCCAGCCATCCTCACGGACATGGTAGAGGTTGACCGCACCTCCTGAGTAGGCATCTCTATAGGTAGCTTGGTAGATGGCTCGACGGGCCAGATCATAGGCCTCTTCCACCTCTAGGTCATAGTAGTAACCCCGATCCATGACCCCATATGCATACACAGAGCCAGAACCTACAGAGAAGGCAGCCCCCGAGATTCGGTTTCCTTCACTGTCCACGTAGTAGAGGCCTGAAAAGAGAGATGAGGTTAGCAGAAAAACAAATGACCACTCCTTCTGACATCCAATTCATCCCCCAAGACAAAGAACTCTTTCCCCCTTTTTAAATTTTTTGTTTGTTTGTTTATTGACTTTGGAAAGGAGAAAGGGAGAAAGACAGGCAGAGAGAAATAGAGGGAGAAACATCAATTTGTTGTTCCACTTAGTTGTGCATTCATTGGATGTGCCTTGACCAGAGACTGAACCGGCAACCTTGGCACATTGGAACAATGCTCTAACCAACTAAGCTACGTAGCCAGGGCTCTATCACTCTTGAAACCTGGGAGAGACCAATAAAAATACAAGAGAAAAGCACTATTATAAAGTTACTTAAAAAAATAAAAGCCAAAGAAACCATAATGAGGTATCACCTCACACCTGTCAGAATGGCTATCGTTAATAAATCAACAAACCACCAGTGCTGGTGAGGATGTAGAGAAAGGGGAACCCTAGTGCACTGTTGGTAGAAATGCAGACTGGTGCAGCCACTGTGGAAAACAGTATGGAGTAGACTCAAAAAATTAAAAATGTAACTGCATTTTGACCCAGTGATTCCACTGCTGGTATATACCCTAAGAATCCCAAGACACCAATTCAAAAGAATCTATTGCACCCCAATGTTCACTGCAGCATTATTTACAATAGCCAATTGTTGGAAACAGACTAAGTGCCCATCAGTGGATGAGGGGATTAAAAAACTGTGGTACATTTACACAATGGAATACTACAAAGCAAAAAGAAAGAACTCCCTATCCTTTGTGACAGCACGGATGGAACTGGAGAGCATTATGCTAAGTGAAATAAGCCAGTAGGTGAAAGACAAATACTGTAAGATCTCACTTATAAGAGGAATTTAATGAACAAAATAAACTAACAACCAAAACAGAACCAGAGACATAGAAACAGGGAACAGACTGATATTTGCCAGAGGAAAGGGGGGAAGGGGGAATGGTAGAAAGTGAAGGGAGTAGTCAAAGAACATGTATGATTACCCATGGACATGGACAGTAGTCTGGGGGATGGACTGAGGGACTGAGGGGAGGGCTGGATGGAGGATGGCAAAGGGGGAAAAATTGGGACAGCTATAATTGAATAAACAAATATTAAAAAATAAAATGCCAAAGGAATCAAATAAATACTAAGACTCCAGGATTCTACAACATACCACCCCATCTCACCTCACATTGTAGTAACAGCCTTATCTGTCTTCTATGTATAATCAAAAAGCAAGTATAATTCAAATGACTTAGGTTTCAAGCACAGAACATCAGTGGGAGATAATATTTAAAACAATCTTAGCCCTCAAAGTTTAGACTATCTGGGGCACGAGACATATATCACACAATAGATAATAAAGCCTAGGGCTCCAAATCATAATGTAAAAGATCTGCACAGTCCAATGTGGTAGCCACATGTGACTCCTAAGCATGTAAAATGAAGCTAGAACCACATGATGAAATGATATTTTGGATCTACTGGATTAAATAAAATATACTACTAAAATTTGTTTGTTTTTATTTTTAAAATGTGGCTACTATAAAGTTTGAAACTACATGTATGGCTCACATTTCATTTCTGTTGGACAGCATTGGTACAGACCAGGTATATGGAACTGTTCTTTCACACCTTTCAAAGAGAAAAGTGTCTCAATTGCAAAGGAACAAACTAAGCTCCTCTCCCATATCCACTTTTTAATCTCCTCATTCATCCTCCATTAAGTAGTGAACCGCTATTCTCCAAAGTGAGTGGAAAAGTGGTGGGTATCCCACAATTATTTCAGAGAGAAAAACTTGGCATTTAATAAGCAGATAAATGAATGAAACAAAAACAATTGGAAGAAATAATTATTTTTAAACATAAAGGGGGACGAATTACACAAAAAATGACTAACTGTATTCCAACTTGACAAAAGGTGGTGCTATCATCTGATACACGGTTGAACTTCCCGACAAAGTTTTTATACACTGGAAAGGAAACTAGGCTAAGGAATTTCTTTTCAGAGATGATAAGAATAAGACCTATGGTGAGTATATCAAGCAAAGAAAGATTAGCATCAAGGCTCCTTCTAGGTCAAAGACTCCTAAAGGGAAAAAAAAGGAGAGAAATGACTAACTTTTGAGTTGTTACTTCCTATGTATTAGTTTCGAGGTCCAATTCAGCAGACATTAGCCACATGTGGCTACTGAGCACTTGAAGTGGGGCTAATGCCACATGTGGAAATGCTATTATAGGTATTTTGTATTAAATGAATTGTTAAAATTTCATCCTTTTCTTTTTATTCTTTAAAAAAGATTTTATTTAGGCCCTGGCTGGTGAAGCTCAGTGGATTGAACGCGGGCTACAAACCAGGCATCGCAGGTTCAATTCCCAGTCAAGGCACATGCCTAGATTGCAGGCCATGTCTCCCAGCAACTGCACAATGACGTTTCTTTCTTTCTTTCTCTCTCTCTCCCTCTCCCCACCCCTTCCCTCTCTAAAAATAAATAAATAAAATCTTAAAAAAAAAAAGATTTTATTTATTCTTAGAAGGGAAGAAGAGAGGGAAACACTGATGTGAAAAACATCCAATGGTTGCCTCTCACAGGTACCTCAACTGGGGACCAGCCTACAACGCAGGCATGTGCCCTGACCAGGAATTGAAGCAGCGACCCTTTGGTTTACAAGGGATGCCCAACCCACTGAGCCACATCAGTCAAGGCTCTTTCTACTTTTTTTTTAATGTATTTTATTTATTTATTTTTAGAGAGAGGGGAAGGGAAGGAGAGGGAGAGAAACATCAATGCGCAGTTGCCTCTCACATACCCCCTACTGGGGGCCTGACCTGGCCCGCAACCCAGGCATGTGCCCTGACTGGGAACCGAACCAGCGACCCTCTGGTTCACAGACTGGTGCTCAATCCACTGAGCCACATCAGCCAGGGCTCTTTCTACTTTTTAAAACATCCATCAGAAAATTTAAAATCATATGTGTGGCTCATATTATATTTCTCTTAGATGACACTGACTAGAGCTTTTACATCTATTATTATGCATTTCAATTCTCTTACACACTTTTTGTAGGTCTTATTATTTTACGGGAGAGAGAATAGAAGCAAACACATTATGTGCCAGAAACTACATGCTTTATGTGTGTTACATAATTTAACCAATGTAACAGAATATGAAACAGGTACTGAGAAAAAAAGCAACCAGCCCAAGGTCACACGGGTAGTCAATGACACAGCTGGTCTAACACCATGCCCTTTTCTACATTACAGTGCCTTCCTTTAACAAAGAGTTGAGAAACTAATCAACAAATCCTCAGCACTGACCTAAATAAAGCCTTTTCTTTCTCGTATCTGTTCATCCAACCCCTGCTCTCTGTAGTGTCAGCCCAAGAATTATGTGGTTGAATCTTAACTCACCCGGGCCTCTTTTATCCCAGCCACAGATCATGGTACCCATGGACAGCCCCATGCCTTTATACTGATATACCATGTTGGCCAGCAGCTTGGAGGCAGCTGCTACTGAGATGCGTTCCTTGTTTCGAAGCTCATAGATTCGACATTGCCGGGCCAACAGCCGCTCCCAAAAGCTGCAATCTGCTGCGCCCCCAGCCATGGTGCCCAGCAGGTAAGGGTTGATCTCTATCACCTTCTTTACTGTCTGGGAGGCAATGTAGGCGCCCGCTGTGGCCCGCGAGTCTGCTGCAACAATGACTCCATGTCGAAACTGTTAAGATCAGAGGAAAACACAAAGCAGGCCAGGTTAGACCACAAGAAGTCATGACATTAACTTTTATATCAATGCAACCCAAAACATCTCCTTTGTAATTTTATACTTCACAATATACCAGTGATTGTCAACCCGTGTGCCACAAGAGGCATAGTGGTGTGTTGCAAGAATTTTTAAAACATGCAATTCTTGACTTTTTAGTCAGGGACACTGACCTCTTTTCCCTCAGATTGTCAAGTATTAAAACGACAAAAGCCAACACAATAGCTGCCTGGTGTGAACAAATAAAAATTATATCACATTTTTTTGTCAGATCTGCAAAAACTATATTTTTGGTGTTCCACAAAATTGTTGTCATTACTTTTATGCCATGAGATGAAAAAGGCTGAAAATCGCTGTAACACATCTTTCCACATATTAATGTCACATGAACTTCACATAAATCCCGTGATATGGGTTTAAACATATCCCATGGATGAGGAACAGTTTTAATGAGATAGAAGGACTGGCCCAAGACCGCAGGGCAAGTTACTGCAAAGCTGGGCCAGGAATCCCGATAGTCTGGCCTAGTACAGAACTCCCTTCCAAGATCCCCCTCTAGTCGTAGCGTTTCGGTTACCCTGGCCTAGAGGGGCCAATTTCCAAAACCTTTGGTGAATGGTTACAACAGCCTTCCCTTTGTCTAAGTTCGGTGCGGCTGCAGCCTCCCCTTTTCTCGGCAGAAGCAACCTGAAGTCGCCTAGGAATCAATCCAAGCAGCCTCAGCTTCTTCCTCCCTCTTACTCCCATCCCCACCGCCCCTCTTTCCGGCCAGAGCAAGAACCAGCGCCTCCCGGGGCAATGAGACAGCGAAACTGCCGGAGTCGGGACAAGGGACGCGAGGCTCAGCCTGGGTTCCGCGGCCGCCGCCACTGCGGGATCCGGTCTGGGAAGGGAGAGGGCGCCCGGGACTTAATCCGATTCCACAGCTGGTCCGCACCTTGAAGGCCAGGGTGGTGGTTCCATGAAGTATTTCGATTCTTGGCTCCTCTGGGGCATCCCAGCTGGGCGCGGCCAGGTTGAGCCCATCACTGGGACTACCTGGACCCAGGTCCAACAGATCCGCACGACCCCCGAATCCGAAAAACCCGTGTCGGTTCACCGGTAGCGAGCTCTCCAACACACTGGCCAGCGCCATGTCTAGTAAGGGCAAAACGAGCTGCCTCTCGGAACGCGCAGTAGATAACCGCCTGGCAACAGCCTGGCAACGCCCTGCCCACACAGCTTCTCTTCTCACTAAATCTATCCCAGAAAGGAGCCATTTTAACTCCTGGCAACCACGCCCCCAAAAACAAAAGCCAGACTCAAGGGACCATTTTCGCCGAACTGGGGAAAAAAAATGGCTTCCCTTCCCTAAAATTCTAAAGGCCTATACGTCTGCCATTTTAGGTTTTGTCAGGCAAACAGTATTGGATTACATTAAGGTCAAATTCCTAAGAAGCGATTGGAAACGTCCTTGTTGAGTGAGGGAAGTGAGGCCGGCCATGTTTGAGAAGGGCGTGACTGGTTGAAAATCTGCTCTAAAACCTTAGCAGTAAGTTATCCCCGCCCAGCCAGGTGTCCAAGCAATAGTTTACATCTCTACTGCTTCAGCACCCTATTAACGCTATTGAAATTACCATTTTGTTTTACTGGATAAAATAATGATCTACTACTCTAAGGTCATTTTCCTATGAAATTAGTTAAACCACACTTGCTTGTGTTAAAACCGCAACAAAATAAAAGTGCTATACCTCTTGTTTGATAGCCTTAATCACCACCCTACCCACGTTCTCTATCGGTACCAATTTTTAAGATTCAATATTCTCTTTACTCCCCCTCTGGTGGGCATTCTAGTAGGTAATGAAGTGTCCAAAAGGCAGATAAAAGAATAAAGAAAGAAAAACGAAGAGCCCAGTTAATCCATAATCTAGATTCTGAGTTCATCTCCTGAATAGCTGAGTCATTAACCATGTCAGAGGATGGAGGAGAGTTGGGGCTCAGTAAAGATGTACCAACAGGTTCTCTAACTTAAGCTTGCTAGGACAAGCTCTTGATTCAGAATGTGCTATATTTCATTGTCTCTCCCTCTCTCCACCCACCTTCAGTTTTCAAGTATTTTGGGGCCGATAACAAGAAAAGAGGTGGGCAAAAGTATGAAATGTTGCCTCTTGCTGTATGGTTCTATGAAGTCAGTGTCCAGCCTTTCTTGTTGGATTCCAACAGCAAGCAACTTGGATCAATATTTACATTTCACTTTCCTCTAATACTCAAACTCAGCCCCTTCCCTTCCTCAGAAAATTCTGCATGTATTGTATTTTTAATGCTGAAATTTGGCAACCATTTCCAAGCCTAGCATCAGAATGTAATGAAGCGGAAGATCCTTATCTGTGTCTCACACTCGGTTGGTATTTAGCAGGTATTATTTTGCAGTCACCTGTGCAATGCAACTAGCCCTCCTACTGACTTCTCCCAATGGTTCTTTCACTCTGACACTAATAACATTTGTACTTCTCTTATGGCACTTTCACGTTTTACCTAGTGAAGTGGAGACCTCAAAAGGGGAGGTACTGCTGCTGGTGGGAATGTAAATTGGAACAGCCACTATGGAAAACAGTGTGGAGCTGCCAGAAAAGAATAAAAATAGAACATATGATCCAGAAATCCTACATTTGGGTATTTATCTGAGGGAAATGAAATCACTATCTCGTAGAGATATCTGCAACCCAGTGTTCATTGTAGCATTATTCACAGTAGCTAAGACCTGGAAACAACTCTCTATATAAAATATTATTCAGTCATATAAAAGAAGAAAACTTTGTCACTTATGACAACATGAATGAACCTTCAGAGCATTATACTAAGTGAAATAAGTCAGACAGAGAAAGACAAATACTATATGATCTTACCTATGTGAACTCTAAGAAAGCTGAACTCAGAGAAACAGAATAAAGTGGTGGTTGCCAGGGGCAGGGGTTAGGGAAATGGGGAGATATTGGTCAAAAGGTACAACTTTCATTTATGAGGAATAAGTTCTGGGATATCTAATGTACAGCATTAATGATACTATGTTTTATACTTGAAAGTTGCTAAGAGAGTGATTTTAAAATGTTCTCACTGTAACAACAATAACAAAAAATGGTCATTATGTGCAGTGAGGGATGTGTTATCTAACCATATTGTGGTAAACATTTTGCAATATATATGTATCAAATCATCACATTGTACATCTTAAGGTTATACTCTGCTATATGTCAGTTATATCTCAATAAGGTGGTGGGGGGAGGAAAATGATAAATGCTGTAAGTTCACAGGTGGGAGAGGAGGTCAGTATAGATTAGGGTGAGGTTGGGGATCCAGGAAGGCTTTGCTAAGGAGGTCTGGATTCATTTCCCTAAGTGCCAATGGGGTCCCATTGCTCCTGAAACCCACAGGTTCTTCTCTCTCTACCTACATCTGGGAAGAATTTTCAGACTAGGTGGTACTTAAGCCAGATTTTGAAGGATAGGATTCAAATAAATGAAGGGGAGGTGGGTGATAGTGTGAAAAGAGGTTGTAATGGATGGATTAGGATTGGACCATAGTAGGGCTTAAATGCTGGCCTGGGGTGGAGAGGTGGTTTGGATTTGATCTTGTAGTCCTTCAAGGTTTCTTAGTAGAGGAAACACAAGATTTGAGTGATACCTTAGGAAAAAATGTCAGTGTGGAGGATAAGATTAGGTGGGGAAATTGGAGGGTGGCCAATTATGAGGCCATTCCACTTTCCAGATCTGACTTGACAATGGCCTGACCTAGGGAGGTGACCATCCATCCATATAAAGGGTCTAAGACTACCCTGGCTGGTGTGGCTCAGTGGATTGAGTGCCGGCCTGCGAACCAAAGGGTCGCTAGTTCAATTCTGAGCCAGGACACATGCCTGGGTTGTGGGCCAGGTCCTTGGTGGGGGTGTGTGCATGAAAGGCAACCACACATGGATGTTTCTCTCTATCTCTTTCTGTCTCTTTTTCCTTCCCTTCTCCTCTCTCTCTGAAAATAAATACATTAAACAATTTTTTTAAAGAGTCTAAGACTTAGTTTTTAGAAAGAGGAGACATTCTTATCTCTTTAGTAGGATTTCCATTTGGTCCTACACAAAGGAAGGGAGAAGAACTGGCTGGACCTTAGCATGACCTCCTGGTTTCTCCAGTCTTCCCATGACATGGTTGCATTTGCCTTTTGAACCGAGACCCTAGATATCTATGATACCACAGTCCCACCATCGTGATATCTGGAGGGTCCAGGCTCTTTCCTTTGTGTGTGGCTCTGTTTCTTCGAATAAACCCACTCCTATAGCACCCCTTTGAGCTGCAATGTTTAGTAAAATATACTCCATGTGGTGCTAGAAGTAGTTACAACTTGTCACTTTGCTCTTGTCTACTTAGTCTTTCCGAAGAGCCAGCTGTCCGGATTCAACATCCTCACCCCCTTGACAACACCTGGTTGGTCTAAGACTTAGACTCAGCATTATGAGGTCAAAGTCAGTTGTTTCTCCTGTCTGGGAACTATGAACCAATCTCTTGTCATTGTGAACTATTGGGCAGAAGGGGAACCAGGAGAGAGAAGGTCATCAGACTTTTCCCAGCTACGTGCACAGAACTATGTAACACGGGTAGAGGAGCTGTGCTGCTGCAGAACTGTCAGGACTGCCATCTCTGCGTGCAGGTGGCGATTCACATTCACCCCCAAAGCAGAGGGGGAAGAGAGCTCCAAGGGAAAATTTCCCTGACCCCTGGCCCCTCAGTACCCTGCCTTTCCAAAAGGCATTTGTGTTTCTCCACCCCAAACCCCTACCCCCAGGGCTCTCTTGTTCTTTGCTCTTTTGTCCTTATCTCAGTCTATTTCTCTTTTCCCACCTTGACCGTGAGGTGAAAGTGTGAGGTAAGGGAGCATCATAATTCCCTGGCCGCATACCTCTGAGGCAGGAACCCCACATTTAGAATTCCTGTCTCGATGGGGCCACACCACCCTATTCTGACTACTTTAGAGCACTGACGAGTGTTTATTCCTCCTCCTAGGCTGGGAGATCTTTTAGGACAGGAAAAACAAGAGGAACCTAGCTCTGTTCCCTTGATTTGCACTTCTTTTCCTTGGAGGATGACAGACAGGGGACTCCTTGGGTGAAGCTCAGATGTGTCAGGGGCAGCGTCTCCCCAGCACTGGAAACTCGTCTTCTCTCCCCTCAGTGGTCCTCTGAGGAGGAGGGGGCTGCTCCAACAGCCAGACCCCAAGCCTCATTTGGGGTTAGGGAGAAGCGAAGCCACAAATCACATGCTTTCCCTGCCAATTCTGGTTGCAGCCAAGCTTTTCCTTAGCGTCCCTCTTCCCTTACTTGACCCAGCTCACAAATCCTTGTCTTGCTACTTCTAAGCTTCACTCAGCCCCAGGGATGGCTCTGCAGGATGTATGCAAGTGGCAGACCCCCGACATCCAGGAGCTATCACCTCACCTGTCTCAGGCCGGTGGCTGGGCTGTGCCCCGGGGCTGTGACCCTCCAACCTTCTTGCAGACCCAGGGCCCCAGGCTGGCTCATGGCACCACCACCCTGGCCTTCCGCTTCCGTCACGGAGTCATTGCTGCAGCTGACACCCGGTCCTCCTGCAGCAACTACGTGGCATGTCCAGCCTCATGCAAGGTCATCCCTGTTCACCAGCACCTCCTGGGCACCACCTCTGGCACCTCCGCTGACTGTGCCACATGGTACCGGGTGTTACAGCGGGAGCTGCGGCTGCGGGCACTGAGGGAGGGCCAGCAGCCCAGTGTGGCCAGTGCCGCCAAACTCCTGTCAGCCATGATGTCCCGCTACCAGGGGCTGGATCTGTGTGTGGCTACTGCCCTGTGTGGCTGGGATCGCTCGGGCCCTGCCCTCTTCTATGTCTACAGCGACGGCACCCGCCTGCAGGGGGACATCTTCTCCGTGGGCTCTGGGTCTCCTTACGCCTATGGTGTGCTAGACCGAGGCTACCGCTACGACATGACCACTCAGGAGGCCTACACCCTGGCTCGCTGCGCCGTGGCCCATGCCACCCACCGTGACGCCTACTCTGGGGGTTCTGTAGACCTCTTTCATGTGCGAGAAAGTGGGTGGGAGTATGTGTCACGCAACGATGCCTGGGTGCTGTACTCAGAGCTGCAGAAGCTTCCGGAGCTGGAGGAACAAGAGGAGAAGGAGGCCAGTCAGGCCCCTCCTGAACCTGCCACTCCCGCACAGAGCTGGTGAAGGTGGAGAACTCTCTGTAGGACTCGTGTCAAGAGACTCCGGACTCCCCACAGAGACTGAGACTCTGTAAGATGTGGCAGGACTTGGGGGACCTAGTGCAGGGAGTGGGTGGAGGATATGGTGTGAACAGCATCACAGCATCTGGCTCCAGCCCTAGTGGGTGGCTGGTTGCATTTGTTCCAAGTCCATCGCTTTCTGCCTCCCAGAACTATTGATGGTTCTGCCCAGCGTGTTCCTATTGACACCCAATAGATTGGTCCAGCCCCCTTCTCAGTGCCAGGTCCTCCTTTCAGCAAAGCCTTACTGCATGCCTGCTGTGTGCCAGACGTTGTGCTAGGTGCTAGACCCTTTTTAATTGCCATCCTCTTTTCTGCTTTTTCCACCCTATCCCCAGTCTTCCTTCTTCCTCCCACTTTAGTCCTTATCTCAGCTTCAGAGTCTGTCATTTTCTCAGCTTGGTGAGGTGGGTAGCCAAGGAGGAAAATGAGGTGGGGAGTATGCCAAAGGGCCCAGGCTGGGAGAGGCAGAGCAGTGCATTGTGGACCCCTGGTGGGTGGCGATGGGCTTCTCATCTGCTCTCCTCTGCCCCGACTTTCATTCTAATGACTACAATGATTACTCTTTTATTGAGTGTAGTTCTCATGGTAACTCTTTGAGGTAAAAATTATCCTCACTTTACAGAAAAGGAAGCCTTGCCTGGGGTCACACAGTTAGTGGCAGGGGTGAGGCTTGGACCCAGACCTTCTGCTCCAGAGCAATGCTCATTTAGCACGGCTTCCCCTTCCACGTCCTCTCCCTGACTTTCCTCTCTGCCACCAGAATAGAGCCCTGCAGGCGTCTGGGGAGGCAGGCGGGGGAGGGTAGCTGGGCCCAGCCCATGCCTGATGGGCAGGGGTGACTGAACCCAGAGGATCCTGAGGACTTGGAGGAATGAGCTCAGGGAGGCTGCTCCCACTGAACCTCATGCGCCCTGCCTGCCAGGGCCTGGAGCCGTTGCCACAGCTCACCTGTGCCTGCTCTTTGGGGTATGTCATTGCTGCTGCCAGACTTCTCCTTCTTTCTTCCCCTCTTTCTTCCTTCTCCTCTTGCCTGCTTGCCAGCCTCTCCTTCCTACAGCTCCTTCTGGGGAATGCAGAAAACAGGGAGGTGGCTGTGCCCATGGGACTTGTCAGGTTAGCACATCTTCTGCCCTTCCTGGCCCCCTCCTTCTCCCTTGTGAGCCCAGATTTGGAGATGCAGGCTGACATCTCTCAGCCCCTCCTCTCCCCTCCCCTCCCCTCTACTCCCCAGGACAAGTCAGGGAGAAAGCACAATTAACCAAGACATGGGGCCTGAAGGAAGGTTGCTGAACCTTCTTTCTCTCATCCCACTCTTCCTAGCCTCCAGCCCATCCTTGAGTTCCAACCCTGAACCTCAGGCTCAGGGTTACTCCAGGCAGGTGCTGGTCGAACTGAGGGAATCTCCAAGTTCTGGCCTTCGGGGGATGAATAGGGAGGAGGGAGGAGAGGTAGAAAGCCCTAGGAAGGAGAGCAGTGGGGGCAGAGGAGGAGATGCTGCGATGGGGAGGGGCCACAGAAAGATGCCCCGTACAGCAGGATTAGCCTTTGAACCAGGGTCCAGAACCTAGCCAGGGGCCTCTACAGCAACCCTTCCACACCCCTCTCCCACTCCTCAGGCTCAGGAAAGGAGAGGTGGGACTCTGGGAAAGATAGTAGGAGGTCAAGGATCCTGGCCAGCCTAGTCCTGGAGGAACATTGGAGGAGGGACAGCTTTTGCCTGGGTTCGAGTATGTGATGGACTCAGGCACGAAGCTGCATCTCCATGTGCAGAGATGTGTGTGGGTCTCGGTGTGAGTGATCCAGGATAGGTGTGTGTGAATGTGGCAGGTGATGTATGTGTGGTTCCTGTGTGCAGACAGGAGACAGACTGGAGAAGGCACAAGGCCTAGGTAAGGAAAGCAGCCCCTTATTGGGGAGAATGCCAGGCCTTGTCACTTATTTTGGGAAAATGCTTCAGAGTAAAGGGGGGCTGGGGTCAAGGCTCCTCCCACCAGTTCACTACTTCCATGAGAAATGTAGGGAGGCAGTAGAGCAGCCTGAGATTGCCACCCGAGCCCTGCAGAAGGCTTTCTGTGAACTGCACGTAGTTCATTCCCTAGGGATATTCTGCACCCCTCCACTTCCCATAAACTGGTAGGGAAGGATGGAGCCCAGACAAAGAGAGCAGAACCCTTCTCCTCCTTTTTTTTTGAGACAGGAAGGGAGGCATAAAGAGAGGGAGAGAAACATCAGTTGGTGGCCTCTTGTATGTACCCATCTGGGATAGAACCCACAACCTAGGCATGTGCCCTGACCAGTAACTGAACCGATGAACTTTTGCTTTCCAGGATGACTAACCACTGAGGCACTTGGTCAGGGCGGCAACCCTCCTTCTTGCACCTCCTTCTCCCATTTCATCTCACCTTTCCTTTTTCTGTCACGTTCCTGCCCTTTTTCACCCCTTTGACAGCTTCTGTCCTTCCTGATGATGAGGCATTTGAGACCAGAGATGAGGCTCTTGCTGACAAACCTGTTTCCCTAAGCCCCGTTTTTATCCCCTCTCTAAATTTAGTGAGTCGGGGAGGACCAGAGGAGGATGCCAAGAAGGGCTGGAAGAAAAGGCAAAGGTGTGCATCCATGTCAGCATACCCCTCACTACCTAAAGTGGCCCATGGTCAGTCTCTCCTATTCTCCATTTATTCCTGAAGGGTTGATGCAGATATCGGGGTGAGACCAAAGGGGTAAAGGTCTGGCCTGGCCTGCCCTGAACTGGAAGACCTTGTTCTTCCAATACCTGTGTGGTGTACTGCCTCCTGAGGCCTTCAGGGAACAGACAGTCTGCTCTTGCACAGGCCATGGAGCAATCAGGGGTCCAGTTCCAGTCTTCAGCAGAGGAACTAACTCCAGC
Organism: Tonatia bakeri; assembly: GCA_004024845.1. Taxonomy (NCBI): domain Eukaryota; kingdom Metazoa; phylum Chordata; class Mammalia; order Chiroptera; family Phyllostomidae; genus Tonatia; species Tonatia bakeri. The sequence continues at coordinate 15,078 of PVIA01006218.1, forward strand.
ACTGGAGCGAGGGTTGTCCCACCACCTGGTTTTCCTCATCAAGCAGGTGTGGAAGGTATGAGGGAAGGCATCTTCCCATTAAAGCAGCTTTCCCTGATTGCCAGCACCCCATACTTTGTGGGAAGGCACAAGGACCTGTCCTGACTCACCTATGTGAGTCTACAGGAGGCCTGCCTACAGTTAGGAGGCCTGGGTGCTCATGTTGACTCCTGAGTGGATCCCTTCTCTGTTTAGGGAGAGGGCGTTGAGATGCTGGCCGCTCCTGCTCAGCTCCCACCTGTTAGCTTTGATTCTGCCTTCCTGGTTCTCTCCTTCCCTCCTTCCTCCTTGGTGTTCCATGAAGAATAAGACAAGGGACTGGTGAGAAATAAAGGTGGGGGTGGCAGGCCCAGATTCAGTGGTCCACCCTTTCCCCTATGGGCACCACAGGCCCCAAGAGACGGGTTTGTCCCACCCCCTGCATTTTTTCTCAGTTTGGAGTCCCTCTTCCTTCTTTTTCCTTCTCTCTTCTCTGTAGCCCTCACCTTCTACTTCTTCTTCCTACCCTCCCCTCTGGCCAGTCCCTACATCTTAATTTCTTTGGACAGTTTGAGAACAACAGGGAACTCAGAGAGCTGATGGTGAGAGTGGGGCACTTACTCCCTGAATGGAACCAACCCAAACCCTCCTCTGTCTAGAGGGACTTGGAGTGGAACAGCCCCCAAGGGAGGAAAAATGAACCAGAGGGAATAGGCTTCGGCCTCTCCTCTCAATCTTTGGCTCCATACAGAAACCTCAGTGCAAAAGCAGGATAGGGCTCTAGCTTTACAAAATAAAGTGTTTGTTTATTATGAAATTAGAGATGGAGGCCCCTCCCCTTCCTCCCTCTTTCCTCTTCCCCAGCTGCCTCCCCCTTTCCTTCCCCTACCCTTCCCCTGGGGCCTGGGAAGCACACAAGACAATGCCCAGAGCTGGGATGCCAACAGCTGGGCAGAGCTCCAGGGAGGCAGCCAAATGGGGGGTGGTGGTGGTGGCTGGAGCTCTCCCCTGGGAGGTGGGCTGGCACCCCCTCTCTGCTGGAGGCCAGTAGAGCCAGGATGAGGCCATGAGTGATGGATGGAACCATGCAGGAAGGTCTGTAAAGACAGGAGAGCCCAGTTAGAGATAGTGAGTGTGGGTAGGCTTCAGGCCACCCGTGCAGCACACAGTCCAGGGGCACTGACCTGGGGCAGAATATCCCCTGCAGGAAGGTGGGCAGCAGTGGCTGGAAGTGTCTCTTGCTTTTGGGATGAACGGAAAAAAAACAAAATCCACAGGGACCCAGAGAGAAATAGGGGGCAGATGTGGGTAGGAAACAGACACAGAGCATGTGTGTGGGGGCAAGGGAGACAGAGAGAGCATGTATGAGAGACTTAGAACCAGAGAGACAAGCAGAGCCACAGATAAGGTGGCATCACAGTGACAGAAAAGAGAGACTCAGAGTCAGAGCAACACAGCGGAGACCCAGACAGAGTTACAGAGACAGATCCCTGGAGAGGACACAGAAGGCTCAGGAAGAGGGAGGTGAGAATAAGGTTGCTGGGGGAGCTGGGAGGAGGAACACAGGGACAGGAAGAGGCTTGGGGCCCCTGGGCTGCTGCCGCCTGCTTGGACCCTGGGGCTCACTCAGAGGGCCAGTGCGGGCTACCCCACCGTGGATGGCAGGGCAGCCCGGCTCTCAGGGGGCTGGGGGCTCCTTGGCCCCATACAGCTCGGCTAGGGTGCGGAAGAGCGGCCCCCAGTCGTCCAGCGGCTCTGCGGGGCCCGGGGAGCCGCCGGCCTCAGAGCCCAGGGAGCTGAGGGAGCCACAGGATGAGCCCCGGCCCTCGTAGCCGTACACCTGCACCGAGTCGTAGGGTGGCACACTGGGGTCCTCATCTGCCTCTCGGAGCCGCAGTGCCAGGAGCTGCGCCACGTCGGCAGGGCCGGGAGGCCGAGGCTGGCGCTGCGCCCGGGCCCGTGGTAGCACATCACGGCGCCCAAGGGGGCCAGGGGCTGGCAGGGCTGCTGCATCGGGGTTCTGAAGGGCGCTGATGTCAAAGGCCTCTGTGTCCTCTTCACCACCGCCCTCGTCATCATAGGTGATGATGTTTTCCCTGACGTCCTCCTCCTCCAGCACCATCAGGGCTTCCTGCTTCTGGTGCCGCAGGGCCACGAAGAGCACCACCAGGGCTGGGGGAGAGGCCACACAGGCGCTGAGTCAGCGTCCTGGGCAGGCACAGATGGTTGGGAGACAGAGGAGGCAGTGTGGCCAACGGTGGCAAGCCCTAGGTTTGACGTCTGGTAAACCTCCTGCGACTCCAGACTTCACCCCTTACTTGCTGTGTGAGCATGGGAAGTTGCCCAGCTTCTCCAAACCTCTTTGACCCTTAGATTGATTACTGGTACAGAAAACAGGGAAAGCATCTACCAGTTAGGGGTGGAAAGGATGAAATGGAATACCATAGGTGATATGCCCAGTGCCACATGTGGCCCAGAGTCAGGGCTCAATAAACAGTTTCTATGGCTTGTTACTGTCATTAAGGACCAGCAGGTCAGAGATATGAGGCCAGAGCTTTTTCTCTTGGATGACGCACCAACCAGTGGGACGATCCAGGCACAAGGGTTCCTGTAAACCCCAGGGTGGATTTCCCTGTGTCCAGGATCCTGATTCCTCTCTACAGCTCCAAACACTTGGACCCCACATCCGTGTCCCACTGTGGCATGACTCACCAAGCAGGGTGCCCACACAGGTGATGATGGCAAGCAGGGCCCCAGTGCTGAGCCCGGCAGGTGAGAGCTGAGCCTCAGGCCGGCAGGACGCCACGGAGCCATCGGGCCGGCAGCGGCACATGCTGACAGTCACGGTGGCAGTACTGCTCAGTGCTGGGGTCCCCCAGTCCCACAGTTCTATGGGAACCAGGTAGGGTGTCTGACGGGGTGGAGCAGGACGGGAGGGCAGCAGCAGGCTGGCAGAGCCATCTGAGGGAGAGGAAAATTGTTAGGGCATCTCCTGGGACCAGTAGGGTCAGTCTGGCCCATGGAGATAGTTTTCCATGGGGAAGGTTTATAATCAACAAACCTGCGGAAATCCACATCTCCTTTCTGTTAGGAGGAGGGCCCAGATATGTGGGTGGGGGCCAGGCAGGCTGGACTGGGGTGGTGGAGGAGAAGAGGGGGGGCAAAGGCAGGCATGGGCATGGTTATAGGAGGCCACCCACCTTGGTTGTCCCGGACAGTGAAGTTTGCATCAGGGCCCAGAGGACCTTGAAGGGAGACACGACTACTGTTGCCAGCTTCATCTCTGTCTAGGGCCCGGATGACCTGAATCAGCTGGGAGGAAAATGACAGGCCTCGTATGGAGTGGGCAGCTGTAGGTCTTGAGGTCCCAACCCTTCTGTCTCAGCAGCTCACCTGGCCAGGGGCTGCAGAATCACACACAAAGGTGTCATAGGGCTCAGCCAGCTGGGGAGCATTGTCATTTTCATCCAAGGTCTGGATGGCCACTTGCACTCGGGAGGCCTGTGCGGAGCTATCTGAAGCCAGAACGTGAACATATACACCCCACACACCCACACACAACACATGTGGTGCATGGGCATGGGTGCCACATGCAGCGTATAGTATTCACATGCAACACATGAAATATGCATGTGATTTCTACATAGCAAACATTGTGAAATGAATGGAACACCACCAAGCACATACAACATTCATGTAATACTCAAGATATGTACAATATACAACACACATTTAACAGGAATAGCACTATGATGTATATAAACAAGGACCCACATGTAGGGCACATACACCGTAAATGAAAGTCAGACAGAAGTGCACACAGGTTGCATTTAGACAATAGCCATGAAATGTACAAACACATGAACACCATACATTAGAAGGACACTCAGCATTTAAAACAAGTACAAGATACGTTAAGTGGATGTTCAGTATACACAGTGAATAGTATACTCCCACCTAGGGCCCAGAGAATGCATTTTCATGCACAGCATCGATGTGAGGACACACACACACACACACACACCCCATGCCCTGTCAGAGGTCTGGAAGGCTGTGGTGCAGCAATGAGCATCACTTAGCATTGACCTTGGGAAGGGAGGAGCTGTATGATGCACAGGGTGCAGAGCCAGTCTGGCCTGGGCACCACAGGCAGACGCAGGCCTCTCTTCCCACGTCCCTGCATCAGGTGGCTCCCACTATTACCCTGCCTTGCTCTCCACTGCCGAGGCACCCAAGAGAGAATGAAAACTGTGCACCCCTGCCCACCTTGGTGCTCACCTTTCTTAGGCTGGTTCCTTCAGTCTCAGCCCCCAGTGGGCCCTGAAGGCTGCAGCCTGGCAAGGAGGCTAAGTGGACTGCCTGGCTAAAGGTTTGGGACACCCCAGAGATAGGATAGGGCAGGGTCCCATTCCTTCATCGCAGTAAGGGCCCAGGGCCTGCTAGTCAGTATTGAGCTTCCAAGGGGTGGGGAGCAGAACTTGGCAGAAGGTTGAGAAGACGGTGAGGGGAAGTGCACACATACACACAGTCAGTTACGTATTCACAGGCAGCCACAGCACACAGGGCCGCTCACAGACAGACATGCATGCACCACCACATAACACACCTCTGCAGGGACGTAAACACAGACCCGCATGTGTCCAGCTGAACACACAGGACAGCAGTGTGGTGAGGGACAGGGCTCAGACTCTGCAGCCTGCTCCACCACTTCATCTCTCTGTGACCTTGGCAAGTTATTTAACTTCCCTTCACTTGAGTTTTCTCATTGTAAAAGGGGGAAATAACCGTACTTCCCTCATGAACTTATGGTGCCGATTAAATGAATAAACCCACATTTGGTGCTGAGACCAGCACCTGACACACAATAAGTAATAAATTATTATTACCGTCCACAAGTACTCACATACACAACAGACACAACCAGCTCTGTGTACCTGTCACTGTGCCCATTACACATGTGCATAAGTCATGTAAATGTAATTCTACATGCTCAACTCTAGAAACAAGGTTACAGATATGTACTCACAAACATATGTGTGTATGCACATGTGATCTTCACACACATGCAGTAACACACACATAGGTGCACACCACACACACACATTAGCTCTTGACTACCATGCACAAAACATCCCCACACACAGGAGCAACGCCCATAGACAGGACACAGCGTGTATTGACACCCTCGGACATGAGCAGGGGTGCTAAGGGGAGATGGACAGAGGGGAAGGGCCTGCTTGCCTCCATGAGCCTGAGCTGCCCAGAGAGAGGCAAGCTGAACCAGTCAGCTGGTGACTGGGTCCTGACAGGGGCAGGAGAGGGCTCCCCACAGGGCTTCCCTGGGAGTGACTGCTGTGGCTCCCCAGTCACCCCCCAAAGGAGGTCCCAGCTCTTCCCTGGCCCAGGCTTTAGTCTGAAGCAGGAAGTGGGCGGGACAGGGTCAGCCAGGGTGCAGGTTGGGACTGTGAGACGTTGGAAGCTATTTGAGGTTAGGGTTATTTTCCAGATGGGAAAAGCCAGGTATAGGAGTGAACTTAAGGTCAGCAGAATGCTCTGCCAGGCCTACTGTGCCCAGCCCAACCCAGCCGAGGACAGCAGGCCTGCCTCATTGTGACAATCCAGGCTGGGGACGAGGGTCTGACAGCAGTGACCTCCCTCCTCCATGCCATGCTCAGGGACAGCCCCTCTGCCAAGACACCACTACTTTCCCCAGGGCTCCGGACTCCTCACCGAGCTCTGTGGCCAGCACCGTGAGGTTGTGCCATACTCGAGCCTCGCGGTCCAGGGGCACAGCTGTGCGGATGGTGCCGTCCTCGGGCTCGATGGAGAAGCAGCGCTCCACGTCAGAGTGGGGGAGGATGGAGTATCTGAGGAAGACAGAGCCAAGGAGCTGGGGCAGACTGGGGGCAGGTCCTCAGCTTGCTGTTCTGCCTCCCTCCCTTCTGTTCCTCTTACTGGGCCTCCTGGCTCATCTGAGTGGATGGGCCCAGGGTTCCTGGGGCAGAACCTGCCCCGTGCACTAAGAGCCATAACTCACACAGGGTCCCCTTAGCAGTCATCAACATCAAATACCTGTCCTGAGACTCAGGGAGACTGGGTTTCCTTGGGTGGGAGAGAGAGACAGAAAGAGGTGGAAAGGGGGAGACACTGCCTGTCTTTCAGACTCTGGGCTCTGTTCCAGGGACTCCCGGGTCTGTGTTCTAGCCCCACTCAGCCTCGGAACAGCCATGCGACCTTGGGCAAATTGTCTAACCTTTGCTTCCTCAACTACGAAAAGGGAATGACAGCAGCACGTCCCTCAGTGCTATGACAGGGATACAGGGATGCTGGCTGGGAGGTGGAAAGAGTGGCTCTTCTCCAGGCATCATCCTGGTTCTAATCCCAGCTCTGCCACTTACTGACTGGGTCACCTTGGTCAAGTTACTTAACCTCACAGGGCCTAGCCCTTGGAAAGACTGGTGATGAAAACACCTACTTCAAAGGGCAGTTGTGAGAATTGAACATCAGCCAGTGGGTAAAGCATGACATACTGGGGGACTGATCATAGTGATCAAGGATCAATCACACTCAGCAGATGAGGTTACATCTGCTCATCTGCTGGCACTGCCACTGTGAGGCACCACTATCACCCACCCAGAGAGATGGGTGGAGAGCCTGGGAGTGTAGAGCCAGGCCCTCCAGCCTGCACCTGCTCCCAGGCCCCCAGGGAGGGAGACCTCTTTCAGGAGGCCAGTGTGATTTACGGTCAAGAAGACATCCTTTCTGAGACTAGACTGCCCCTGGGCACCTTCCCCCAGGCCTGGCCCTGCCTGGACACACCCTCACTCACCTGATCAGGCTGGCAGGGGAGTCCAGGTCAGTGGCTGAGACCTGGCCCACCAGGGTCCCAGGAGCCTTGTTCTCAGGCACCGCCAGGTGGTAGGCAGCCTGGGTGAAGGCGGGTGGCTCTGGGGCATCCTGCACAGCTATGCGCACTGAGGCCACATCCTTGAAGGGGCCTCGCCGCAGGTAGGCTGGGTCGATGAGCGTGTTGGTGGCCTCCACACGGAAGGAGTAGGAGCGACGAGTCTCGAAGTCTAGGGGCTATGGCCAGGGGAGGTGGAGTGGCTGAGATGTGTAGAAACCAGGGAAGGCCCAGGCTCCTGGGAGGTGGAATCCTTAACCCACAAATTTCCAGTGCTCAGCCCACCTCAGAGGAGAGGTGCACCAGAGGGGCAGTGGCCTTGGTGGTCAAGGGTGGGGGCAGATGACTTAGTAACTCTAGGTCTACCCCCAGCTCCATCACAGGTTTGATGTATGAAGCCTTGAGCCAATCATGCCCCCTTTCTGGGACCCGGGCCCTTGTCTGAAAGGTAAGCGGATGACCATGATCTCTAAGTGCCAACATAGGTTCCCGAGTCTGTTCTAGACCAGTTATGAGTGTGTCCTGGGGGGGCAGGAGGAGGGTATGAGTGAGTCTATAAGTGCCAGCAACACGAAGCTAACCTTTCGGACGGTGAGGAGCCCATCTCGACCCTGGGTGTCTGTGCTGATGCTGAAGGCCTCGGATCCCTCCCCATCCAGGATGCTGTATGCCATGAGGGCGTTGTCACCCAGGTCTGGGTCCTGGGCCCGAAGCCGGCCCACTAGGGTGCCCGGCCCAGCTGTCTCCACCACGGAGAACTGGTACAGGCCTTGAGGGAGAGTGGAGGGGAGACATTCTTAGGGAGGTCCCCAGCTTTCCTCCTTCCCCCAGGACCTCCTTCTTCTGGGGCCTGGCTAGGAGAGGGATGGGGGGGTGGTCAAGGGCTGGCCCAGGCAGCAGCAATGGACGCTTACTCTGAGGGAACTTGGGGGGGTTGTCATTGACATCACTGAGGGTGACTGTCACTGTAGTACTGCCCGACAGCCCCCCCATGTGGCCGCCCATGTCCTTGGCCTGAATCACCACCAAGAACTCCTCCTGAGTCTCTCGGTCCATGTTGGGGATGGCAGTGCGCACAACTCCTAGGGAGAGACGCTGGGTTAGGGGGTTCCTCTTCCTGTGGCTGCCCCACCGCTCCTGAACCCTACCCTCACCAGTCTGGGGGTCCACAGAGAAGAAAGGCAGGCCATCCAGCACAGTGTACACCAGCTTGGCGCTGTTCCCATAGCTGGGGTCATCAGCATCTTGAGCAGTCACCTGGATTACCGATGTCCCTGTTGGGAATCCCAGCACTCCACTCAGCAGGGCAAGGCCGGGAAGGGAAGAGTGGCAGCTGAGGGGAGCCCAGACGTGAGCAGGGCTGAATCAAAGGACTGGGTTCTGGGGTAGAAAGCAATGGGGGAAGGGGAGGAGAGGGCACTCCAGGAGGTGGGGGGATCTGGGCGTCCAGACTTGGGGTACTCACCGACGTTGGACATCTCGGGCACTGTAGCATGGTAAGGCCCCAGGGGAAAGATGGGCGGATTGTCGTTGATGTCTTGCACCTTGATGATGAACTCTGACGGGGGCTCCAGAGGACGGTTGGAAGCTCGGTCCACAGCTTGGGCCAGCAGCACATACTGTGCCTTCTCCTCCCGGTCCAGGCTCTTGGTGACATGGATATTGCCTGTGGCCTCGTCAATCACAAACACGGTGCCTGCTCCCTCCCCGGTCAGCAGGTACTTGGTGCGGCCCTCACCCCGGTCCACATCTGAGTGCAGCTGTAAGGGTCAGGGGAAAATGACGGCGGTTCCACATAGGAACAGGAAGTTCAAGAGTCTGAATCTAGAGCTGGGTGGAGCGCTGGGAATCCTGAGGGACCAAGGTCATTGCAGAAGTGATGAAGTTGCAGGGCTGGGCTACAGAGTCAGGGTAGCCATGGGAGGGCTTGATCCTTACCTTGCCAATGAGGACGGGCTCTGGACCGGCATATTCCTCGATGACAAAAAACTGGTTCCACACCCAGCTCCTTCGGGTCCGCAGCAGTGCTGGTCCTGAGCCCCCCCGGGACCATGCCCAGGCCCGGGCTGGGGCTGCCAGGCGTCCCATGCAGCCCCAGCCACCCAGCCAGGCCAGCAGGAGCCTCACCAGGCCCCACATGTTTGGGCTCTAGCTAGGGCTCTCTTCACTGCCCCCAGGTGCTGAGGCATGAGCTGGCTGGGGCAGAGGCCACACGTGCTGGGGCTACCCCATGGATCCACACCTGCAGGACAGGTAGCTCCTCAGGGTGAAGGAACCTTAACCCTCCACCCCACCAGAGGTAGATGCTGAAGAGCCAACCTCTAAGAAACCAGACTCCCAATGCCCAGAACACAATTGAAGACAGAGCAGACAGTCCGATCCTTTCCTCTTCCCAGGCTCTGCCTGTATTCACATCCAGCCCTCCAAGCTGATAAATCTCCAGCCAGTCAACTCGAGTAGAGAAGCTAGGGAAGAAAACAGGACAGGGGATGCTGGGAGGCCCTGGAGCTCCATGTGGCCCATGTTACCTCAGATGGGGCATGCAGCAGGGGTCTGGGGGAGGTGGGGACTACCAGAAAAGGCTTACAACCTAGAGGTTGGGATTCATGGAGTTGTCTAAGGTCAGGCTAAAATAACGAGGAGTGCAACCTAAGACAGGCTTGAGAGCCTGTGAAAAGTCCCTCCTCCCCAGAAACCTGCCTCCAGCCCACACTGCCATCTGAAGTCCTTCAAGGGGAACTGGGCTCATGAGGCTGAGTGGGGGCCAGAGCTGAAAGAAGAGCCAGACTCAAGCTAGAGATAGTGTGGCTGAGGGAGAAACCAAGGTTCATGGACTGTCCAGCAGAGACAGAGACAGAATGGCGCTGAGAGACTGAAAGAGAGATCAAAGGAAGCTGCTTGGTCTCTGACAAGCAGACAGGAGTCACTGGTACTAGTCTGGGGAATGGGAAGAAGGGGGAAGAGGGGCCTCATGTGTGATGGGCCGGCAGAGCAGCGCTCATCTCTGGGCGTCAGACCAGGCCGCCAGAACTTCATTCCGGGAGAGGGGCTGGTTCCGAGAGGCCGCAGGAAGGGAGGTGGACAGAGAACCCTTCCCACTGTTCTTTCCTCCCTCTCCTCCCAGGGTGAGGAAACCCTCGCAGGTGTCTGTGGCTGTGCCCCTGCTCCCCCAGAGCAGACACACACCTGACAGTCTTTTCCCTCCTGAGGGAAGCTGGGGACCAGAGTGGGAGGCGGGACGAAAAGGAAAGGGATAGAGGAGTGGAAAACAGGATAGCAAGGAGGAAGAGAAGAGGACAGGAGAGGGAAGGAACAGGGAACGCAAAGGAAGGCAGGAAAAGAAAAAGAGGAAGAACAGGAAAGGAGAGAAAGGTAGAGGAAGAAAAAGGCAAAGAGGAAGTGAAGATGGGGAAAGACAGAGCAAGGGACAGAGAGAAGGCTTGGGGAGACAGAGGGAAGGGGCAGAGACAGCAAACAGGCTGAGAGAAGGCAGGGTGAAGACATCGAGAGAGAAGAAAATGGGAAAAAGAGGGCGGGAGGAGCGAGGGAAGAAGGGAAAGAGGTAGAGCGCGGGAGAAGGGAGCCGGCAGTGGGCTCCCAGCCGAGGAGCGCACTGCTCTGAAGACACCCGCAGGCTGCGGGCCCCCTGCCTGCCCTCCACGGACCCCCAACCCGGACTCCAGGACAGGCCCTTACCTGGCAGTGCCAAGAGGTCCAGCCCGGCGGGAGCACCCCCGCCTGCCCCCGTCGCTGGGTCCCGGGGGCACAGCCCCGATGCGATCGGAGCGGGCGCCGCGGCTCCGCTGCAGGTCTGAGCGGCCCCGGCGAGAACAAGGGAGCGAGACAGAGGGGGCGGGGGAAGGAGGCTCCGCCTGCGGAGGAGCGAGGCGGCTCCACGCCTCGCGCGGGAGAGGAGAGCCCAGCCTCCGACCCTCCCCGGCCAGCCTGGGCTGAGCAGCGGGGGCGGGGGTGGTGCTGCGGGCCGCCAGGCGCATACAGATGTACCACCCCTCCTGGGCCAGGCCCGCAGCGCCCGGCGGGGCACTTGGGCAGGAGGAGGTCCAGGCCAGTCCCCAGAGCTGGTGAGGAGGACGCACCCAGGAGCACCTAGCGGCCCGCATGCTCCCCGCAGCAGGGCGAGGGGCGAGCGCTCTGCGAGGTGGACGAATTTGGAGCCACTGCAGAGACCCGGCTGGCGCTTGCAGACCAGCCTCCGGGGCTTGTACGGACCCCAGGTGCAGGACGGTAGCATTTTGGTGAACCTTTGCAGGGCACTGGAGAAGGCCGGCTGGGGTACGCTCCAGGACTTCTTAAGGGTTCAGAGCCCGTGGGTTGGGCCTAGGAACAGGTCAGAGACCAAGGCACGACACGACATGGACGGGAGTGGACGGAGATGGGGAGTGAAGCCTTTTAGGGAAGCTCATTTATAGACGCCTACTGAGCAAGCAGTTGATGCCCCCTCGTGGCAGTTGTGGGAGGCATCTTGAAGGTGAAAAAAAGCAGGTGACCAAATACCTCTAGCTGGGACCCAATTGTCCCTTCCCTCCTACCCACCAGCGAGGTAGCCCTACAATTGTGGTGTGGATAGACCCAAGGCATAGGTCTATCCCTCCTAAGGAGGGAGTTACTCCGATTCCGGGATGTAGCAGCCTGCACAAGAAACGCTGGTTCCAGCCATCCTCTTCAATTTGGCTCTCACCCAGGCCCTGCCCAAGCAAGTCACTCACACACTAGTTAAAACTAAGTCAGATTTTTATTATTTTCCATAGACCACATCATTTAATAATAAAAAAAAATAAAAATAAAAATTGAACAAAAGGAAAAGGTGGATATAAAGTGGAACCGGTGGGCAGGAGGGAAAGGCTGCAGGACAGAAGAGACTGGGAACTGCAGGGGCCCTGGGACTCAGGAGAGGCTGATTCAGCTCATAGGTAACCCAGTCCTGGCCCCAGCTGTTCCCAAGAGGTGTGAGTACCCACAGGAGGTGGTGAGCAATATGGAGGAAAAATGAAAGAGGTTGGGGGTCCTGGCTGTTCCCCACCTCTAGGCCAACCACCTCTCTCTAACCTAGCTCTTCCCTCTCACAGACCTCATGGGAAATGTGAGATAGGAGAGGGCTAAATCCCAAGAGACTGGTTATGGGGCTTAGGGGAGAAAGATGGCCACTGCTCCATTTGGTATGAGGGGACAGGTGGCAGCCATACTTCAGCACTGGGCAAATGGTGTGAAAGACCCCTGGTTCCAAGGAGATTGTACCTATCCCTCTGTGGCCTTGCGCCCCCACCCGGGAGCAGGGTGGCCAATACCTGCAGTTCTCCCCGTGATTTCCCAGCTAGCGGCGCCCACCCCGGTCCCGCACAGGTGTGCTCCGACTCCGGCTCCTGCTGTGGCGCTTGTTGTCTCTGCGGTCCCTCTCCCTGCCTCGTTCCCGGTCCCGTTCCCTCTCCCTGTCTCGATCCCCCCTGTCACGCTCGCGTTCCCTCTCTCTCTCCCGGTCCCTCTCCCGGCTGTGCTCTCGCCGCTTCTCTCGCTCCAGCTGTCGGTTCCGCTCTCGCTCCGCTTCTTTCTCCCGCTCCTTTTGCTCTTCTTCTTCTTGCTCCTTTCGTCGTTTCTCCCGCTCCTTGGCCCGTTCAGCCCGCTCTGCCTCCTTCTGAACAATCTGTAGC
>PVIA01006218.1:27765-101100 GCA_004024845.1 Tonatia bakeri
GGGAGAAGAGGAGCAATAAAGTCTGTCCTTGTGTCAGAGCCCCAGCTCCTCTTAAGTGTTCGCCTTTTATACCCACAACAGGTACTGGCACCATTCATGCGGGCCGCTGGTATTTCCCTAGCTGTCTACATGTGAACAAATCTCTACTTGAGTAGCATAAGCTTAAAATTCCCAAAAGACCTGTTACAAAAAAAACAAATTTAAAAAGCAAAAAATACTAAGTATTAAAAAAAAAAAAAAAGAAATGGGTAAGTTTACAAAATAGGAGATTTCTCTGCTACCTAAAATTAGTGTCTAAGGAGAATGACTGGTACAGCCACTTTCCCAGGCCCCGCAAACACATCTCTCGTCTTTGCGTCTACCTTCACACTCTTAGGGTTGGCTTCTCTAGGCGGACTCATCAACTTCTTAAAACAGCCTCTTTCTTTGATGCCTAGTTTTTTTCTGTATTGCCCTAAGCTGTTCCCTGGGACTCCTCCCTTGGACACTCCCATGACTCTCCCCAGTGTCCCAACCCCCAGCCTTGCTGCAGCTCTTGAGAAGGGCAGGAAGGCCAGCGCTCACCTGGCTGTCAGTCAGCGGGAGCCAGTAGATGCAGGGAGCTGCTTTGGTCTTGCGGAAAAGGTCATCCAGGAGCTTGGCTGGTGGTTCCTCTTGAGTTTTCTCTGACAGGGAAGAAAGTGAGTCAGACCTGATGCACAGGACCCTGTGTCCCATCCCATTTTGTTCCCTTTCCCACGTACCAGTGAATACGCGTGTCCCCACAGCTAAGTACCTTTCTTTTCACTCTTCTTTTCTTTAGACTTTGCACGTTCCTTGCGGCGGCGGTCACGGGACCGTGATCTAGAACGGGGCCCTTCTCGAACTTTGTCCCGATCCCATTCACGCTCTGATCGAGTTCGCTCCCGCCGCTCCATTTCCCGTTCCCGCTCTGCCCACTGTTCCCGCACTGCCCGCTCTTGCTCCCGCTGCTCTGACCGGGGGTGCTGTGGTGGCTGGGCTGGGGGCGGGGGTGGAGGGTGCAGGGGGCGTGGTACCCCCTGCTCCTCTGTCTTAGTTTCAGAAGGACGGTCCACCAAGAGGCCTCGATGATAGTCCAGCTGTGGGTAGAGGAAGGACAAGGATACTCAGGATGGAGACATCATTCCCACAGAAGGAGCCCAGGTACTAATGGACAGAGACTTTGAAACCCCATGGTTCAACTAAAGGAAACAAAGAGGAAGGAGAGAAGGAATCTTGGGAGAGGATGGCCTCTCTGCCTCTCCCTCAGTTTCTTACCTCATCTTGCTCAGCATAGTCGGCACAAAGGAATTTCGGATTGGACTGAGGCCATTTGACCCCATGTAGAGCTGTGCGGGTGGCAACTGCTTCCTCTATTGTTGAGTACTGGTGGAGGAAGGGAGAAGGCAGAGCAGTCACAATAGGCCTTTAATCTCTCCCACTTGCCACAACACCCTCAAACCTGGCCATGTTGGTCACAAAAGGGAACATGCCAGAACCTAGAGCTTTTGCCCCTCACCGTTACAAAGCAATGAGATTTGATCTTGTCAATCCAGAAGGCTTCTTCCACCAGAGTTCCTGTACGTCCCAACAATTCCTTCAATTGGCCTAAAGTGAAGGGACGAACCTGTGAACGGAAATGGAAGAACCACACTCATGTAACTATGAAGATTTCCCAAGCCGCTGTCATAGAAGCACAGCTCCAAACTATGGATGAAGGCAGAGTCAGACCCTCTAGTAGGAATGTGAGAAGAGTGGCAACACTTGTTCAGGCACTACGTACCAGGCCCTCTATAAATTCTCAAGAAAACCCTGCAACATGATACCTTTTCCCCCCCATTTTCCAGATGAGACAGGTTGAGAAATTAAGTAAATTCACTCAGAGTCAATGTCTTCTTAGGAGTTGAGCCTAAGAATCAAGAACCCAAAGCTCAAACTCAACAAGGCTGCACTGTGGGAAACGACTCACCAAGTTGGAGATGTGCACGATGTTGCTGATCTTGCCCCGGGGTGGGGAGGGCACCTGAGCAGTTCGGACTGGATCATCAATTGTAATGGAAACTCCAGACTTCTGCTGGCTAATGGAACGTCTTGTTAAAGTATCTCCTAAAGTCACTATCAAATAGAGCACACAAATGGTTTTCAGTAGGGAGCAACATATCTTTCTTTTACGTTGCTCCCTACCCTTCCATCTAAATATGCTAAGCACATATAATGTGCCAGGTATTGACTAAGCTAACCTCATTACAGGTACTCAAAGATTTAAAGAGTCGGAAACCAGCCCTCAAGTACAACAGCTTAACAACTAGGAGAGGCAGAGATAACAGGTATGTAAGATACTATAATAAAAGGCAGGAAAGCATTAAAAGAAGCCCAAATAAAGTGCTCTGGGAATTCAGGGAGCTGCACTGTTTCAATCATTAACGGCTCACCCACCTTTCTTTACTTCATGCTCCACAGGGGGAGGCAAGGCCACCTCTACTGAAACCTGGGGAGGTATAGGGGGTTCTGCTTCAGGCTCTTTTTCTTCTTCCTCTTCTTCCCTCTGCCCATTCTCCTGGCCCTCTGCAGGTACTACCTGTGAAGTATCAGATATGGAGGAATTCTTAAACACTGGTGTACTCTTTTCAGCTTCTGGTTTCCTGGTGAGAGAGTGTGGTACAGTCAACCTATCATGTGCCTTCCACTAGGAGAAGATATCATCATTAAGTTCACTTCCACCAGATCCTGGGACTGTTAATGCCTCAGCTCTTCCACGTGGAAAACTAAGGCAGGAAGAAGTCTCGTAGATTTGTTCTGTACAGGATAAGAGTAAACAATTTTAGGCTTTATGAGCCATACAGTTTTTGATTGTAAACATCAAACTCTGACTTTATAGGACAGAGATGCCACAGACAAGAGTACATGAACTGGCATTACTGTGTTCTCATAAAACTATTACAGGCAACAGGTTGGATTTGGTAGCCCACCGATCCCTGAAAGGACCAATTAATCCAATCCTCTGCAGAGACGGAAGACTTCCCCTTTAAGACTCTATCACAGGTCTTCAACTGCCTGCTCTGCCTCTACTGACCATGCCTCCCAACACAGGGGTGAAGGAGCCTTACCTGAGTGACTGTCCGGCATATTTTCAGCCCTTTGTCATGAGTTCCATCGTCACCATTACGCTCTGTCTCATCCTCAGAGATTCGAGAGTCATCAGCATGAAGATCCACAACAGCCTCCTGCCCCACCAGGGGTTTGATGTCGGGGATGAGGCTCTGGGACACAGATACCCCCCCACCCCGTTACACTGGGCCCATGTCTACTCCCACCTTAACATGTCTCATCCTCCCTTCCCTGGCTTCTCCCACCTCACCTTGAGTGATTCGGTGGTGATACTGATGGAAGGTTTCTTCTGTGTGGTGGCTGTGCTGGCTCCCCAACGCCGCTTCCGACCAGGCTGGCCCCCCTCTGTGTCACTGTTTCCAGCTGGCACCCCCTTGGTAGCTGCTGTCCCCAAGAAATAGGACCCAACACTTAAGATGGTCTCAGGCCCTCTGCTGGTTCACACTACAACACCCACAGATAGCCTTTGATTGGAATTTTACTAAAAGGTTAACTTAAGGAAATTATATTTGGGGACTAGGAAACTGTGCTTCAAAATAAAAGGACTGGAGCCACTTTCTGACAGATGAAAGCTACTCCTCTGAAGGCAACAGGGTTGGCTGACCAGTTTAAACTTTTCGTGGTAAAAGAGTGTAAGTGCTGGGGAAGATTGAGGATATGGGAATGCAGGGGGCAGGGAAGGGAAGAATGTGATATTAAAATCTAAGTTAATTTAGATCATGATGTAAACTGATCATGCTTTAGGTAAATTTTCACACTACATACTGGTATTTACATTATAAAGATCTATTATACTTTTGTCAATTTAGAGAGCTTCATTGGGAAAATGTTTAAAATGTGATTGTTTGAGCCCCGGCCATGCTGCTCAGTTGGTTGGAGCATCATCCCATACACTGAAAGGTTGCAGGTTCCATCACTGATCAGGGCATGTGTGGGAGGCAACAGATTGATGTTTCTCTCTCCCGATTCCTCTTTAAAATCAACAAATATATCCTTGGGTGAAAATTAAAAAATGATAAAAAAATGTTAACTGTTTGAAGTGTGGAGCACTTTCATCTCCTCAGATGCTCTCTTAGAATAAAGCGCAAACTGGTAAGCATTACAGAAGAGTCCCTGAAACCCACTCCTGGTCTTGAGGATTCATATATCTGAAAGAATGCATGTAGAACTACATAAGAAATGGTGAGACACCTCACAATCTCACTAGAGTTAGCAAAGAAATGTGACTGGGGAAAAATGATAGGGACTGTCTAATGCTTTGAATTTCAAAATAGAACCAGATTTGATGGATGGAGGTGATGGGGAAGGAGGGGTGACCCAAGAATGCCACTGAGATAGAATGGGAATCTATTTCTCTATGAATTCTGATATTTATGGTGTTCTTGGCCTTTATTAAGGATTGGGATTAGACTTACAGACAACGGAGATCTTCCTCTTGAATGATTTGGGCAGCGAACTCTGTATAGAGAACACGAGGGGGGAAAAAAGAGAAAGAGACACACCCCACAGAGAGGGGGGAAGGAGGTTAGATGAGGCAGTCTTAGCTTAAGCTCCAAAGACACACAGAAAGAGAGGGACAGAGACAGACAGAGACCAAAACAGAAGCAGCAAACGGCAAAAACGAAGCAGAATCAATGCAAGTTAGAGGAAAAAAAAAAAAAAAACAAACAAACATCAGAGCAGGGAAAAGTCATCTAGTTCATATACCACAACTATGTTTTAGCTTAACCAGAAATAAGCTGGAAGAGGAATCCAGTAGCCTCCCAGCCCTTCAAAAGCACCAGTCATGACCCCTTCTACTGTCTCTAGGGGGTAAGAGAATGCCAAGCTCAAGGTGTGCCCAGAACTGGGTCACCTGGCCTCCTAGGTCTTCCTTGCTAACTTGAGGAAAGCATGAGAAAATTAAGAAAACCACCCAGGCATGGCAACTTTAACAAGGTAATCGTCTTCCTTTTCTCAATGTCCAGCCTGACATCCAGTCACAGTGGCTCTGAGTCATTAAGACAGCTGACTGTCAAGATTATCTAGATTCCCACTGCATTTGGGAAAAGGACAGCCAATGCAGATGAGGTCCCTGAGCAAAGTGCCCCCAGAAAGAATTTAAAGGTGTCTTCGGTAAAGGAAGACTTTTATGGAGGACAGACTGTCCCCAGGGAGAGTCTCAGACCTTACTATTACTGTATGGAGCTCTATTAAAACCTTCCTGTTTCCTCCCCAACCACAGCTTAAGCCTTAGGGGCTCTTGCAAGGACTAAAAACTTCCAAACTTGCTTTTCAAGCAAGTTTCTGCCCCAAACACTGAAGAGGAAAAAGACTATGGACAAAGCAAAAAAAGGAAGAGAGAGAAAAGGGGAATCGAGTATTTTTAGATTTAATGCTTATTTCTGGAAAAACTAAGAACCACGACCCTTATTAAGGGCAGGGCAGTACCCTCTTGATGAAGCCCCCTTTCCCCATCCGCCCCCAGCCCCGTTTGTGTCGTCTAACCAAGTCTCCTTGGTCTCCGTTAAGGGCCAGCCTGACCCCTAGCCAGACCGCTCTTGATGGGTAAGTTAGTGGAAAAAAAAGTCTTAATTAGAACAGGAAAAACATGAACCAAATAAATAAATCCAATAAAGAAATCAGAAAAATAAAGATAAAGAAAAAAAATAAAATAAAAGATTAAAAAAAAAGAAAGAAGAAAATAAAGAGGAAAATAAACTAGGAATATGACAAATGTTCCAGGTACCATCTCACACCTGGGATCTTCAGTTCAGCCAATCGCACCTCACTGTGTACTGTATCTAGTCAACCGCCGGTCCAATCAGAATGAGCCCTCCCTGCTAGGCGCTGTGCAATTGGTGGGGGGTTGGGTTGGCAAAAATGTGGGCGCACGGCGTGGTAGTCAGCACGGCACTGCCAGAGTCCTCCCAGGGGCGCAGGGGGGGCGGGAGGGAAACGTGTGGGGGGACGCTGCCCAGTTTCCATGATGTCAAGACAGTTCACTGGTGGTGGTCAGGCTCAGCGAGGGGGTACACAGAGGGGAAAAGGGGCAGAGACATCAGTCCCGGCCCTGTAGGGGCATCATCTTGCAGTCCCTGATGAGATGGCCTGTGAGTAGCAGAAATGGTCCTGGCCTTTTATCGTGAGAGGCAGGCAGGACCCTATGTCCACCAGTGGCAAGTTGCAGCAATACCACCACCCAATACTTGGAATTCAGGTGATGACTCCAGAGTCCCTTTCTCCCCTGCCTGTAACTGGGGAGGGGGGTCCTCTCACCGAGTGGGATCATGGAACCTCTGATGAAGGCAGAAGGCAGCCTGGGGGTAGAAGGTGGATAGCCCCAGGACCTGGCACACATTCAGCAGCAAGGTCAGAATGCTTTTCTTCTGAGAGTTGTATGTGGCATCTCCTCAGGGACTCCAGCTGAGACAGTGGTTCCAGTCAGGTGGATGAATGAGCCCCTGCCTCCAGGGATGGAGGAGAAGTTGGAGCAACCAACATGCTGCCCTTCACCATGGATAACAGGGACCAAAGGAAAGTCCATCTGATGAGCAAGTGGTGATACATGGCTGGGCTGTCATCAGCATTAAATCCCTGGGCTCAGACCCTAGACTTCTCTGCAGGGTTCCTAGTCGTCACAGCTTAAGCCGAGAGCCCCATTCGGTATTTTACAGCATGGCACTGTGATCACAAACATTGACTCTTTAGGAGGTCTTGGTGCCCTAGAAGGGGATCCCAACAGTCTGTAGCAAACAAGATAACCCACAGTCCTCAGAAGGGTAAGGGCATGTGGACAGGCGCCCCAGCACTGACACAAGCTCTTCTTGGGGTGTCCCAAATAGGGAGATGGTGCAAGTCCACCCCTTTCCAAATGCTTTTTGCTTTCTCAATACAAGTCTCTCCAGAACAGTGCTCTTCTTGGCCCCCTGATGTAAGCAAGGCAGGGAGGCAAAAGGGGGCCCATCACAGGATCCCATATACATGCCCCCCTCTGGCCAAGACGCCTGGATAGCAGACTCGGCTCTGACTGGGCAGCTCAGTAGCAGCGGGTGGGTCCAGAGGAAGAGGCGGCATCAGCGATTGGCCAGTTGGGCAGGGTTATATTTTACGGGCGGATTACCGTACATGAGGTACTTGGACAAAGTTTTAAGAAGGACCTTGTAATAAATAATATTCTGCACATCAAATCACTTTCACCGGCCCCCACCCCCGCAACACACATCAAAGAAAGGCTACACACACAACAATCCCTCCCACCCTGTTACCCCACTCCCAACCCAGCTAATGCTTTTTCTATTAAGAGCAAGTAGACTTCGCTGGCTCTGATGGGGGAGGCCCCTGAATTGCGTGCAGAACACTAGATAATATATATGCAAAAAAAGTAGGTAGAAGGGTCACAGAAATGGAAAAGGGTTTTTGGGATCACCCTAGGTGAATTCTAAGTAGTTACATCTCTGCAATGAGACCACTGGGGGGCAGATGCCAAACAAAAATTCCTCAGCATGGCTGGTCAGCTGAAAACCACCAAAGCCCACTAGATGGCGTTTAGCTACGACAGCCTTTTAAAAAGGAGGGAAAGCTAAGCAGTTACCACCGGGGAAAAGCTGGAGGTAGTGGCAGGGAAAGCTGAGCTGGGTCTTAAAAGGGTCATTAACTGTTTTCCTGTTACAAACTTCCAGAGTCTGGACTGCACTACTTCCCCATCAAGGAAAGGGGTAAGAATGAGCGCTGTTCCCATCACAAAGGGTCTCCCTTGCTAAACCAGCGAATTCTCCCATGGCCCTATCCTGGTGGGAGTCTCTGCCTATCCCCTTCTTTAGCTATCCAACCACGGATGAGGGATCATCAGACTGGTCCACTCCTTCCCCTAGCTCCACTCCTGCCTGCCCACCCACCCCACTGAGTAGTTTGAAGATTTACCTCTTTCTTCTCCTCATCTTCAGCACTGCCCTCTGGGCGGTCATCATTGCTGATTTGGTCTGCAATAGGCATGGGGGGCTCTGGCACCTCATTTTCAGGTCTGTTTTCACTTGTGTCCATGGTCACTTCCTCCTTCTCCTCACTGACAGTATGGGGAGAGGTGGGAGGGAAGGGCAGGAAAAAAACCAAGGGGAAAAAGAGAACAAACTGTTAGGTTTTGGGTCAGGAAACTCCCATGCTTCGTCACTTGAGTGGATTTGGAGAGCTACTTTTCACATCAGACTAGAGATCTTTTCCCTTCAGGAAAGCGGGAAACTGTTTTCCTTGGGGAAGTACAACATTAAGGCAACCACATCCACCCACAGCCCAGATGGGATAAAGCTGTGATTTGTTGGGTCAGGGCTCCACTTGTTCTTAGGTAATTAACCAAAGTACTCTTACATGAAGACAAACAGCCCCTCCACCCAAAACAGTCCCTCAAAAGTGACTGTGATTTGCCCACAACCTTTGGCCTCTCTGTCCCCTGGCCACAGGCACCTTTATTTAACAAAATTGCATGACAAACTAAGAGAAGTCTGATTCTTTAAAAAGATAAGAAAAAATGACCATGGCCATGGTGAATGATCCCAGACTTATGTTTAATCAACTGCTTAATAAGGCCTACTGACCCATAGGATCTGGAGACACCAGAAGGGAGATGGTAGGGGTGGAGGCAACAGGGAAAGTAGGGCTGGTGAAGGTTCAAGCTTCAACAAGCACCTGCTCATCTAAAAGGAGAAACTAAAACTGCTGGAGAAAGTATGAAAGCTCAGAGAAATCAGGCCACTTTTACCTGCTCAGAGGTGTAGGAATTGTTCTTATATTCTGCTTTCGCCCAGTTTCTCCCATTCCCTCATTCCAACTTCCAAAAGATAAAGAGAGCAGGCCTCCCAGTCAGGACACACCCTCCCCCCACCATGCATTCTGCCCCCACAAACACTGAACCCACTCCACCCACTCTCCAATCTCACAAGTTATGTCTCATTTCAGGCAATGAACCCACAGATACACTTCAGATAAACTACTTTTCTTTCTCATTTTTCCGTCTTCATCTCTAACTTCCACCTCTAGTCTCGCCCCCCACTCCCACCCAAACACTAGGGTTAAAAAATTTTTTTCAAATAGAGATGATCAAGGCCTAAATCTCAGAAGGGAAACCAAACCTCCCCAGGTTGACAGCCACCACCAGGAAATTCAGCATTCCCGACAGGCTAACTGACACTCAGAGGTCAGAACAGCTTCCCCAGAGCAGGCAGGGATGCACAGGAAGGGGGGGAGGGGAAACTCGGAACTGTGCCCCCAGCTAACAGGCCCCCACAGAAACACAAGATTCAACTCTCTAAATCTAAAACAAAGACTTATCAAAAAAATACCTATTTCCTACAGAAGAGGGCAAGTGGGGCCAATTAGAAATCAGGCAGGAAGGACAAAGGGGGAAAGCAGAATGACTGAAAACAAACCAAAATGAAAAACAAAATGAAAGCCATGGATGGGGTAGAGAAGGAAGATGAGGTGGGCTAGAGTGGTGGGAAAGGGGGTACATGGAAATGTGAAGCTCTCACCCTTCTTTGCTTTCTGATATCATGATTTTTTTTTCTCCCCCTGGAAGTGCTGTTTATCCCTTTCTGGAATGGAAGAAATAACAAAAACCAAACAAAAAATCCTAAAAAATTAAACAAAACAAAACACCTTCCTTGTCCCAAGATCCCACCACCTCCTCCCCAGCCACCCAATCCAGAGAGAGAAAATTGAGATGGAGCAACTGGGGATCCAAAAAAAATGGTAAATGGAAGGGGAGGTGGTGGTGGTGGTGGTGAGGGGAGGCTAAAATAGATCTGGCTTTTAAGAGATAAGCGTTAAGTCCTCACGGCAAACCCCGAGTTCGGCTGGATTGGTCTCTCTGGAGGAGGAGGAGGAAGGAGAGGGCCAGGCTGCTGGTAGTGGCTGGCTCTATTGTATTAGCGGAGCAGCGGCGATCAGCCGGAGACATGCAGGGGAGCCATCTTGCCACTTACCCAGCAGTCTGTGTGTGCGGATGGGGGAGGGCCCTGCTGCAGCAGGGGAGGGGAAAGAAAAGAGGGAGGGCCCTGAGTGAGCAAGGTTCTTAGCCTCTAGCAGGCCACAGGCAGCTCACTGCTGGCTCAGTAGGTATGGCCTTTTTCCTTCTTTTCTCAGGTTACAACAGCTAAGGCCTAACCCCGCAGAGAGAGGGTGCTTTCTCCTCATCTTCCCAGGGGGCAGGGAGGGGGCCGGGTAGAGAGGACACACAAAGTTACAGCTGCTTGCTTGGAAGATTCCAGAGAATAGAGGCAAGGAAAACAGCAGAGCTGGGAGTGAAAAACAATTAAAGAGGGCAGATAACAAAGTCAGAATTGAGAGACAGAATGGAGTCTTAGGCCAGTTTTTATGCCCACCTCCTTCACCCCAAGAGACCAGGCTTTAAACCTTGAAACTAGATCAGCCAATCAGCTGGTCAAGGTGGGATGAAAATTGGCAGTATCCAATCACTACAATAACGGGCTGCTCACCCCTACCATTGACCACGTGTTTCTACTCCAACCTGTCCTTTTTGCCAGGGATGTTGGAAGAAGTGGATAAGCACAGACCCTTTTTGAATTACTAGTGGGGGAGAAGGCGGGGGGGAGAGGTGTCTCTGAAGAGATGACAGACAACTTTGTTTCAGAGTCTTTAATAAGGTCACCCTGCCCCAGAGTCCATTGGAGCCACAAAAAAGATAAACAGGGCAATGGGACCTTGGGCAGCTGAAGCACAAAGGCAATTCTTGGAGTGAGGGCTCGGAAGTAGCTGAGAAACTGAAATGAGAGACACCTGTTATACGAGGTGGGGGCTACCTGCTGGGTAGAAAGTGATTAAATAGGAATTAATTATGGGCATCTTCACCAGCATAAATGTGAAATGGAAAGTTGACTCTAACCATTCATAAAGCACTCAGTAGATGCTCAAAATGCTCACTGGTGGACTCCAAAGCTGCTCCTTTTGTATCCTAGTGGCAGTAGAGGTTTAACACTAAGACAAGCTTCTGGGCTTAACCAAAAACTTATTATTTATCTCATTTGCAATACCAGAGCTTATAACCAGGAATAAAATTTTCTCTCTGCCGCTTAAAATCTTAAACTTATGTGCCAAATGCATGTTAAAAAGGTCATGCAGTTTATTTTATATATTACTGTAAAAGTTCCCTTTCTCCTCAGTAAGACAAAGCTTTGGAGTCAAATTGGCAAGGGCCCAATCCTGGCCTCAGTCTCACCCCCACACAAGTTGTGTGAGACTGGGCAAGTCCCTAACCCTTACTGTGCTTCTAAATTGTAAAGTGGGGATAACAGTAATACCTAACTCATGGAACAATGTGATAAAGGTTCACTCTTAAAGGTTCGGCTTGAATGACACTCGCAGTCAAGGTAAGGATATGCATAAACACCTGTCCTATTAGGCTATTATCTCACTGGATGCCACCTACGGAACTTTTGGCTCCCTCAGAGTAGGATGCTCTCTCTGACATGAAGACTTTCAGTAAGTTGCCTGACAGGTTTTCAGCGATGCCCTACCATTCTATTAACAATCTGTCGTTTACTTGCTCCCCATCTTCATTCTGCAGAACTCCTGAGAGTTAGAGACTGTATTCCTTGGCCCCTAGCTCAAGGCCTAACACAGAGAAATGCTCAGTGACTATTTCTGAGTTAGGTTGTTATTTTGGGTACGAAGTGGACACTTTAATACGTGCTTGCTAAACTAAAAGTTTTCATCTTAAATAAACTTTTTGGCTAGAATTCCCACAGAGAATGTTACCTTTAAATATCCAAATAAATGTTCCCTGTCCATCAACTGTCCTAAAATGCTTTCAGCTGTCAATATGCCTCTCCAGAAGTAGTTTCCTTGGAGGAAAACATTTTCTTTTACTGGAAATTGTACTTAACTGTTTTAAGAGTAAGAATTTTACCATGTTATCCTTGGCCTTAAAACACAGCAAGTTTGTGCTATTTCCCCATGATCAATTCTGTGGGATCCAAAAATTCCCAAGGCTTTATTTTCACAAGAAAAAAAAAATCCTTAAAATTACCCCAAAGGGGATTTAATCTACTTGCAGGACCAGTCCTGAAGCCTTGTTAACTACGTCAGAGCCCCACGCAGCTTCTCCTTGTAGTCTCTAAAAAGACAAAAGGAATCTCCCTTCCCACTTATTTAAGTTCTTACACAAATGTTTCTGGTATCTCTGAAATACATGTGAAGTTGAGTGGGGGGTAGGGAGTGGGAATAGCACATAAAGCATTTGTAACCCAGAATAAAAGGACAGAACTACTTGGGGGCTAATAATATCATACTACAGTTCATAAGTGAATATGAATGAGATTCAGATAGGCTAATGGAAAATGAAATTTTTCAGACACGTATGTTTGAATTTTAGTTTTTGTAGAAAATTCATGAGAAGTGAGGACCTGATGTTAAAGTTAGTAAGAAATAATGGAAGTTAACCATCCCAGGCAGTGAGATTTAAATATAGAATATCCTCAGGAGCATACTAGTTCCATGACAACCAAGGACAGGAGGACTTGGTGGATTATGTCCTTAGATACCAATTTCTCAGTGAACAAACTCTAATGATTACAGTAAACTTTACTTTTTTATTATGCATCATTTGGCATATTGGCCCTGCAGGTCCTGTGGGGAGTATCAATTACACTGTTATATTGGCTTGAAGGACCATATCCTTCCTCCAACTCAGGCAAAAAGATAAAATATACATAGTACCAAGAGCCCTAAATTGCTATTTCAAGGTTTGTATACACAGGAAGGTTGTCTTTAGGAAAATCCAGCTGTGGATTAACTACTGCTAGATGATATGATTGCCCACATAAAGTTTCCCCTGACTTTCCTGTTTGTTTGTTTTTTTAAATGTAGAGACAGAATACCATTACTTTCTGTTGCATGAGGACATTTTTGTTACATTCAAAGCAAGTGTCAGACTGTATTTTGGGCCCTGGCTGGTGTGGTTCAGTGGATTGAGTGGTGGCCTGTGAACCGAAGTGTTGCCAGTTTGATTCCCCGTCAGGGCATGTCGGTTGTAGGCCAGGTCCCTGCTTGGGGGTGTGCAAGAGGCAACCAAATCACACTTCTCTCACACACTGCTGTTTCTCTCTTTCTCCCTTCCTTCCTCTCTCTCTAATAAATGAAGGAAATAAAATCTTAAAAAAAAATTGCATTTTTGAATAGGGATCAACAAATAGAACTGAGGACTCACAAATTACTGCTCCAAACAATGAAAGAGATACTTTACCTCTTAAATCTAAAATTCCTCAGGGAACAATTAGAATCAGGATGGATTTAACCATGTACAATGAAAAAGTTAGGAAATCTCTTCCAAGTGATGAGAGGTCTTTGAAGTAAAAAATCTAATTTTTTTTTTAATACTTTACTGAATCAATAGGCCTTAGGCTCTGTTTTTATTAAAGTCATATGACTTCTTATTGAGACAGACAGTAAAACCAAGGTTAAGTTACAAACAATCTTTTCCATTTAAAACTGTTGATCCCACTTTTAAAATTGGCCAGCATTCCCGAGATCACCCAACTGAACACTAGGGACTTCAAGCTGGTGAAAGACTAGAGTATTGTGAATTAACTGTATCAAGACCTCTAGAAATGTAGGCAACCTTCTCAAAGGTTTATTTACCAAATCCAATCCCAGAATAGTCTGTGGGTTTAGGCCTTTGGGTATGCCTTTTTGTTAGGCTGCTGAACAGACCAACTGAAAGGCAGGCAGAAGGAAAGTGGGTAAGAGGGATATGTGTGAGCTACTCCTAAACTCCCAATGCATTTCTAATCTAGAGGCTGCTCCATTGAACCTTGCCAAGGCAACAATGAACAATCTCAGTATTTACCCAAAGTGCCACTTGCCTATCACCTTGTCAGAATAATGTAGATTACTTTAGTCATAAAATGAAGATCAAAGCCACCTTTACCTGGGGAGAAAAACTGTATATGACTCCAAGCCTTATTTGCCCTGGACTGCATGCAAAAGTCCAGAAATAAAGGTACTTCAAAACAGCATAAAGTACCATTCTGTTGCCAGGACCTCACAGAATTTAAGAGCAAGCACAGAGCTTTTTAGAAAATTACTTGCTTCTCAAGGTGCATAGGAGGCAGTTCCTCATGCCCAATTAGTAACAGGCTGTCAACACCTACTTTGAAATTGCCATTATGCAAAGGACATGCTGCACCCCCACGAGATGGGGATTCAGATGGGGAGGCAAGTAATATCTCTGGTTGATACAGAAGGGAAGGTGTCACCCCATTTCCTCATCGATGGTGTGTAGCTGGGGAAATCCTGAACACTTCCAGAATCCGCTGGGTTTTCACATTATGTTCCTAGAAGAAACACCCTTTTCCAAAGGAGAATGTACTCATCCAAAAAAGGAAAAATGAAAACTTTTCAAAGGAAGTAGAATGAATTTTTGGCTTTTAAACTCAAAATGAAATGGCCACAAGATGGCGGCAGAGGTAAAAATATTGGAATGGACAGTTGCAAGGGTATTATTAAGGCAAGAGCTATCTAGTAAAGAGTACAAAACTATTATAAAAAGTCATAAGGAAATGAGATCATAAAATCATGTCATCTGCCCACCACCCTCCAAAATCAGAACTAAAAAAATAGTCTAAATCTCTTAGAAGAGTGTAAATTATTAGACTTTTACCGAAAGGGAAAAATCATACTGGTAGTATAGTGTTAAAATGACACAGAAACACATGGAATGACTTTAGGCCAACTGTCTACAAAGAACATTCACCAAAGCAGTACCAGATTCCTGATGTCTAAAAACTAAGCATCTTATTTCTACAATGCTTTTCTTTTTCATTTCCCATGAGAATTTGACCCATGAGAATTTGAAGCCAGAAATTTTGGTTCATTGCTTCTTAATTTATAATACTTAAGAGCTTAGAATAATGGATAACTATTCAACCACAGTTTTAATTTGTTATGAGTATTTTTCTAGAACTAATGTAAGGAATAGAAAACTCATATTAATTGTATGAATGATAAAGTCAATTCGAAGGTCTTTGGGACAGAGGAATAAACCTCGGACTTGATATGGACTTCATCTTTTGCTCTACTGTATACTGTGAGAGCTAACTTAGACTGTGTTTAATAAAATGACAGCTAACAAACAGGAAAAATACAGAAACCAAAACACAGCAGCACCCTCCTGTGCCTTTCTTTGTAGACCCTCGATATGCTTTATTAACTTGTATTCCTGGGCTTAGATGCAGCTGGTAAATGTGAGTTAAAGACTGAGTTGAGATGTCCTGGGTTAATGCCCTTATACTGTGTTGAGTTTGGTAACAGAAGCCTCTGCTGTCTTCTCCTTAAAGAAACTGACTATTTTGGTCAGATGATCCCAGGTATGGGTTTCTTTATGTTTTCACCATTACTTTTCAGACTACCTTGAGAGGTCTGGTGGCAGGTCCCGACATTGTAACTGAAGTCTAGCCTTTGTCCAGATAATGCTCTGCCTTCATGTTTTAAAAGGAAACTAGGACTGCTTAGTCAAAGAACCCTAGGGAGCAAAGAACTATCCAGAACTATCCCACACTTCTAGTTCCTTATTATACCCCAGCTGAGGTATATCACTTACACACTGTGATGAATCTTTTCTGATTCTGGTAGGTGAGAGGTTGGAGTTGCTGAGGTTTGGGGCTGTGTGGCAGCTGGTGGCTCTGCCTCTTCAGCTTCACACTTCTTTGGACTCCCCTGTCAGGACAAACATAGCAAAACAAACATAGCAACGTACTTATATCTGCTTGGTTTCTTTTCTTTAACCTGCAGCTGGTAAAAGGCAGAGCAGGGCATACACCATACACTAGCTCTGCACTCAGCCCTATATATCTTTATTTCATTTCACAAAGTAGAATGGAATATTGCTTTAAAAATTTGTATGTCAGCAATCATTTTATTAGAATTCTACTTTGAAAGAAACGAGAAAAGGTTTCCTTTTGGGGGCGGGTAGGGGGGAGTTCTGTGGAAAAACTGACCCTGAGCATCCTCCTGGAGCAGAGAACTCAACCTTATGAACCAGGAGTTGGAAATGAGTTAAGTGGAATCTAACAGGTACCCCAACCTTTTACATTTCTAGTGAATCTTGTCCAGACTGACCTTTCAGTTTTATAGTTAAGACAAAAGGGAAAATCATGCCTAATCCTCCATCTCCCTCTAGGAAGAGGGCATAATAGCCTACCCGCTCAGGCTGTACCCTCTGTGTCACAAGCTTTTCAGCTGGCTCAGGTTGGCTCATAGGCCTCACTGGAATAGAGGATGAGGTGGAAGTCCTCTCCTTTGGCTCAAGGACCTGCAGTTGTGGCACTGGTGGAGTTGCAACCTCCTGACCAGAAGAGGGATCTTTGGTTTCAGTGTAGCTGGTGCTGCTGTCCCTGGAGACTCCAGGGCTCAGAGACTGAAGAAATGAAACACATAATGCAAATTATTTTATGTGGTCTATGTTCAGTAGATCACTGAGTTTTCCAACTTCTGCCGACCCAATTTAATACTTTGGAACTTTTTGCCCCTGTGTTTATTCCTGTTTGTGTTAGTAGTGATCTCCCTAACTTCTTATATTATTCCACAAATTACTTATTAAGTCCCAACCAGGTGCTAGGTACTGGAATACACATGTAAAAAGACATGTCCATATCCCCAAGAAGTTTACAGTCTAGTGGAGAAGGTAGGTAAATAAAGTATATATTTAAAAAAAAATCTAATTCTTTTTTTTGTATAGGGGCTCAAAAAAGAAAAAAAGGACCCTATTTAGGGATCAACTGAAAATCAGACTCTGAAATGGGGGAAGTAATCACTGAACTAGCAACTAAAAAAAGCTTTTCCTATTTCTGCCAGAAAATGACAGCTTCTCCTGGGGTTGAAAAACACTGGCATACAGACAGAACATCAAAACACCCAGGATACTACCACACTTACTTTTCTGCTGTTGCTTGATGCTGAACGTGAACGAGAACGAGAACGAGAACGTGACCTGGACTCTGATGTTGATCTGGAGCCCATCTTGGATCTACCACGAGGGTTGGCATGGGCTATCTCTCTCTGCTTAGATCTTGGAGGTGAGTGAGAATGAGAGCCTGAACTATCAGGAGAGCGAGATCTTGACCTAGAACTGGAAGATGAAGATGAGGAGGACCGGCTAGAGGATGAGTCAGCTGACCGTTTCAATCTGTGGCTTGGGAGAAGGGTATGAGAAGCCCTTCTGCTTTCTTTCTGTTCCAAAGATGGCTGTTTCAGAGATTCCTCAATGATCCCTTTGGCTGGTACTAATTCCTCAATTTTTAGAGGGAGTGGTGGAGCAGATTTGTCCAACTCAGTTTCAGGACCCTTCTGGGTTGAGGGGTCAGCTAGTATGCTTTTCTGAACTACAGGCAGGACGCTCTCTTCTGGCACTTTCTCAGCTGGAGATTCTGCATTGGTGTCTGCAGGACTTGACAAAGGAGACAAGCCTCCTGCCAACTGGACAGTGTGCTGAGCTATTAATAGCTCCCTGGCCTCAGCATCTGTATTAGGAGGAGATAACTGAATGAGAACAGGGGGGGCTGGGCCTTCCATGGGCTCTGTTTCTTCTTCACTCTGAAGTTGTGTATCAGGTGGTGGTGAGGATGCTTCCTTGGTAAGTAGAGGTGGGGGAGTCTCCTCCTCGCTGGCAGCTTGCTCTGGTTGTAGCGTAAGAGGGGCCTTTTCCAGATCTTCAGTCAATCGAGGAGGGGAAGGAGACTTTGATTTTTCCTCCAAGACTTTTGAAGATTTTGTTTCTCTTTCTTCTTCCTCAAGGGGAGAAGCTGTCTTCATCTCTTTCTCCTGCTGATGTCTGGCCAGATGACTTTTTCTACTAGCCTCTTCCTGGGACCTTGTAACTCTCCCTCCTTTCTCTAACCCCTCCTGTTCCTGTGATCTTATGGTTTGGGGTCTCTCATCCACCACCTCTTCTGGTTTTGCTCTTGGCATGTCTTTCCCCTCTTCTTGTTCCTCAAACTGTTTCAGAACTGGTGCTTCCCTAGATTTTACTCCCTCATCTTCTTCCTCTTCTTCCTCCTCTTCTTCTTCTTCCTCTTCCTCTTCTTCTTCCTCCTCTGTTTTCAAATTTCGATCTGCTCTGATCCTCAGATTTCTAGAAGGTGTCTCTTGATCCTCTTCCTCCTCAGCAACCTGGCTGCACTCTGAGAGTTTAGCTGCTCTTGCCTGAAAAAAAAAATAGATCTACAATGGTTTCAAGTGTATTTGCTCACTATCAAAAGAGAAGAGAAAAATATCTCACGAGAAACACAGGAAGAAGGAACTCAAATGACACATGCTTTTTTCAGCAACACAGAAACGTGTGACAGTAAACAGGCATGACAAACATGGACTCTTATTGAATCAGAGTGACCAAAAGGAATACAATAATGAAAACTTCCAGTTTATGTTTTAGCTTCAAGCTTTAAAAATATAAATTAAACATCTAGAAAGAAGGGGAGGTCGGCCTATTATCATTTAATGTGATTTTCTTTTATTTTGGTCTATTTAATTTTTCCCATTGTTTCTTTTCTAGTCACAATTACACTACACATATACTTTCATATTTGCTCACTTAATATATCAAATAGTTTTAAGGTTTTAATTGAATAATTAATTATATGTTTTTAAATAATGCACTTTAGGAAGACACTATATACCAGGAATATATACCAGCCTACTAACTTTCACAATTAAGTTTTATTTTTTATATATCCACTCAGAAATCTGAAGGCCAGAGCAGATCTAAATTAAAAAACAAAAAATGAAGGCATAAAGAATGGTTAAAAAAAATGAAAAAAAGAAGAGAAAGAGAAGATGAATGCACAGAAATCTAGAGACACCAACTCTGAAATAGTCTGAGGAGGAAGAAAAGGGGGAGGTATCCAAAGCATTATCCAAAGAGGTGATGAATGCTTTAGGAGGTATTTGAGTTACCTGTCTGACCCTGGATGATCGTCTTTCTCCTTTCCTTGGTTTCTCATCATCAGAGTCGCCTTTCTCTTCAGAAATAGAGGAGCTTTTTCCTATCAAACAAAAGAAAATCAAGTCAGACTCATGACATGAACATTCACTCAAGGTTGCTTTCTGCTAAATTCAGTCAATCATAGCACATGAGCTCATCAACACATACTGATATCAATTTATTTGACTTCTATGCAGAAGAAAAGATTTATAAAGCCCTAAGGGTCAGGGTATTATTAATAATTCCTACCGCATATGTCTGGAATATTTTTAGTACATCAAAACCAATTCACTTATTACAAATAACTCAAATAAATGTAAAATAACTTCCAGGGCGTTCAAACTGTCTAGCAGAGATGTACAAATACAAAATGCACTTATTTCTATAAAATGTTTTCTTAATCTGAATCAAAACTTAAGACTTCACTATGTTCACTATTTTTTTTTGACTGCCAATTGCTACCACTAGTTTTGACCAATACATTATGATTAATATACCAGTTTGTAAAATAACAATCTCAATGAAATAAATACTTAAACAGTTTTCACGGTGCTAAAATACTCAGAAATTACCAGAAGCAAACTGGACAGGGCTTCAGAAAGAGTCCTTCTCAATTATGTTTTATATATGGAACTCAAGGTGAGATTTTTTTTTAAGGGAAAATAAGTTCTACTAAAAGAAAGCTTGGAAACTGTTAGTCTAGGTTACTGCAAATAATACTCCATATAAAACTGGAAAAATTTCTTCTCACAGTTTACGAAGCATGGTAACTTGGTCACAATGACTTGAGAAAAAGGAGGGAATGGGCTGGAAGATGTCTAAGTTTTCTACAAGTAGTAAAACATTAAATAGAGCATCAATGCAAATACTGATGAGAACACAGTATATAGAAGACAGCCTAAAGAATATTACATTCCAGATACATACTCAGCTAGATTTGGCTCCATTTTAATACAGCACAAAAGGTTTAAACGATCCACAAAGCTATGTTCTACACTAATAGTATATAAAATGGTGGCAAATAAAGCAGATGGTGTGAGCTCTAATCCAGGATCTCCTCTCTTATTTCTTTATCTCAACAATCTAAAATGAACTAGTCTTTGCTTCGGTAATTAAAAAAAGAAAGTTATAAAAATGAACTATAAGACTGCACATATTTTGTAAAACTTTATTCCATGATTATTTAACTAACAGGATCTCTGCATATACACCATTTTTTATCTGGGTTAGTGAATAAAGACTTGCACTATGGGTGTGTGTACAGGATGTATGGATAAGATAAACAGTACCAGGCCAGATTTTTTTAGTAAACAGTTTAGAATAACCTGTAAAAAATCAATAAATAGCCCTGGTGAGGTAGCTCACCTGGCTGGAGTGTTGTCTGAATAAAGCAAGGCTGTGGGTACAGTCAGGGTACATACAACAGTCAACCAATGCATATGATTTCACTCATATGTGGAATCTAATGAACAAGCTAAACTAACAAGCAAAACAGAGAAAGACTCATAGACAGCAGGCTGACAGCTCCAGGATGCGGATTAGGAGGTAGAGGGAGTGAGGAAAGAGGCAAAAGGACTAATGGACATGAACATCAGTGTGATGACTGCAGGCAGTGGGATACAAGGGAGGTAAATGGTAAGGGAAAAAATACCAACCACTGCCCCCACAAAAACAACAACAAAAAAACAAAACAACTCTTAGACAGACAACAGTACAGTGATTACCACAGGAAATGAGGGTTGGGGAAGGTAGGAGAGGGTAAAGAGGTGATAAATGATGAAAGAGGGAGACTTGACTTGGGGTGCTGAACACATAATACAATATACAGATGATGAATTATAGGACTATATACCTGAAATCTATAATTTTATTATTAACCAATGTCACCCAAATAAATTCAATTAAAAAAAAGTCAACCAATGAATGCGTAAGTGGAACAAACGAACATTTACTTCTCTCTCCCCTCTTAAAAAAATGTTACAACATGAAATAAGAGCTTACTTAGTAAGCAATACAAAATATAAGAGATGAAGAATCTCTTTCTAGTTCTTTGTATAAAGCTGATATGCTGCAGACAAGCTTTTGGGAAAGGTACCATCTTTCCATTATGAGCACAGGGCCACATAAGTGTTCTAAACCAGATGTGAATAATATGTGTAGAAACTGATTTACAGTAAGGTAGCTAAAGATCACAGCAAGCCCTGGCTGGTGTGGCTCAGTGGACTGAGCGTTGGCCTGTGAACCAAAAGGTTGTAGGTCTGACTCCCAGTCAGGGCACATGCCTGGGTTGTAGGTCACATCCCCAACTGGGGGTGTGTGAGAGGCAACTGATTGATTGATTGATGTTTCTTTTCCTGCTTTTCTTCCCTCCTTCCCTCTCTCTAAAAAAATAGATAAAGTCTTAAAAAATAAAAGATCACAGCAAACCATGTAGCCAAAGGGTATCTGGGTTTGAGTAAGATACAGGAACTGAAAGAATGGAGACCTGGCGGTGATGCCAAACCTAAATCTGAGTCCTGGGGGCTGTCAACGTTCAGCATTATCTAGCATTTCTCTAGCACCTCAGCCTCCAGATTTAATATGAGAAAAAGCAGTAAGTATTACATGTTCTGTAAACAAAAGCTTTGCTAAGATCCCTTGGGGCTACTCCCTTGTTAAAGAACCTGTATTCTAAATACTCATTTTTAAATGTTTTGGCATTTTTTCCCTCCTAATTTTCCCAGATTGGGCTTTTTGAAAAAATTAACATACGATATTTGTATACCCAGTCATGATCTAAAAGGGACTCCAGACAACTTCTGACTATTAGAGGGTGGGTAGTGACTCCCAATACCTAAGAAAATCTGAAGAAAGTAATAGACAGGAAGGCAAGAAGGAGAGTCAGGGAGGATTTTGTAAACCAATTCCTCCTTCCTATTTGGGATTGTCTATAGAATATAAATAGGAGGTTGCTGAAATATACACCAAGGATCATGATTAAACATACTGAAAAACTATTCTTTCAGTTAGTCATTCATAAAATGAGTTGATCAACAGAACAATAAGAGGACTTAAAAAAATGTAAAGTCCCAGAAGAACAGAACTACAAGAGGACTTTAAAAAAACGTAGAGTCCCAGCCTTTGCCAGTATGGCTCAGTTGGCTGGGCATCATCCCGGAAAGTGAAAGGTGGCCAGTTTGATTCCAGGTCAGGCCACTTGCCTGGGTTCTGGATTCAGTCCATATAAGAGGCAACTGATCGAAGTATCTCTTTCACATTTATATTTCCCACCTTCTCTTTGTCCCTCCCTTCCCCTCTCTCTAAAAATAAATAAATAAAATATATTTTTAAAAATACCATCTTCTACTGTTAGCTTTATGTGTAATTGTCTTCTCTCTCCTTAAATAGATTTTTACAAATGTGCTAACTCCCCATATACTCTAGTATGGAGATATGTACATAGCAGAAATCAATAAATACTTTGAGTGATTTTTATTTGAGGAGGAACACTGACAACTGATTTTTAAGTTTCCCCCCCTTACTCCAGGCTTTACGATCAGGGAAAAAAGAATGCTAAGAGCTAAGTGGATCAACTGGGGGCCTGTCACTTTTACATTTGAGAAGAAAAGAAGTCTCTAAAAGAGTGTGTTTCTCTCCAACCATTAAACACCTCCTAAAAATCTATTTTCAAGAAGAAATTCTATATTAATCAGAAGAGCCAGCAACTAACCATGACCACTAACATTAACGATTCAGCTCTGGCTGGCATAACTTAGTGGATTGAGCGTGGGCCTGCAAACCAAAGGGCTGCCAGCTGGATTGGCAGTCTAGGGCACATGCCTGGGTCGCAGGCCAGGGCCCCAGTAGGGGGCGCATGACAGGCAACCACACATCAATGTTCCTCTCGCTCTCTTTCCCTTTCCCTACCCCTCTTTCCAAAAATAAATAAATAAAATCTTTTTTAAAAATCATTCAAAATACTGGTTAATTTACGCATTGGTTCAATGTAGTTATCTGCCCTGACCAGTGTGGTTCAGTTGGTCGAGCACTGTCCTGTAAACTGAAAGGTTGCTTGTTCAATTCCCGCACATGCCTAGGTAGTGGGTTTGGTCCCTGGTTGGGGTACGTGCAAGAGGAAACCAATCAATGTTTCTCTCCCTCTCTTTCCCTATAAAAACTTTATAAAAAAATATAGCTATTTATTGTACACAAGTCTTATGCATATGTTCTTCTGAAAGGATACTTAAATAAGTATTTCCTGACAAAGGCTGCATTTATACTTTTGCATGAGATATTATGCAAAACTGGTTGCCTAATAATGTGAAAAATTTAATCTTGCCTGAACCTAGTCCACATACTGGATCACATAATACTCTGCACCAACTTTCATAGCACACAGCACAATTGTAATTAATTATGTCATAATTTGTTTAATGTCTATCTCCTCACTAGACTATACATTTCATTAGGGCAGAGACTTCTCTTTTTCTTTACTATATTCCTGGTGCCTAGCACATGCCTGGCATAAACAGATGCTCAATAAAAATTATGAATTAATAAACTGTAGTAAATGCCCTCTTGGGGGTGACAGGATGCGCAACTCGTAATATACATAATTGGTAAAGAGGTGAAAAAAGTTGTGACTGTTGCTAAATTCAGAAGTATAAGAGGTTGAAAAGGTGCAGAGGAAAAGAAAAATCAAATTGCCTTATAAAACACTGAGAGATTAACACAACATAGTGGTGAAAGCAGACTTCAAAAAGGACATAGTTTCCATAAAAAACATGTCAAATAACAAGTCACAGAGTTTCCCTGGGACTTTAACGGAGGCTTAGCAGGAAAGGAGGCGTAACTACCTCCCCCACCAACTACGCAGGATTGACAAAACAGCGCAGTGGGGAGGGAGATACGTACTGGGCGAATGTCTGCTGAGCTCCAGCTGTGGTCTCTCCAGGCTGCTCTGAAAGTCAGGAGGCAGCAGGGAAGCCACTCCCTCAGGATGGATCATCTCGTCCTCCGACTCAGCTGAAGCTTCTGCAAAGTACAGAT
This sequence comes from Tonatia bakeri, assembly GCA_004024845.1. Classification (NCBI taxonomy): domain Eukaryota; kingdom Metazoa; phylum Chordata; class Mammalia; order Chiroptera; family Phyllostomidae; genus Tonatia; species Tonatia bakeri. Next base: position 51,869 of record PVIA01006218.1, read on the forward strand.
CGGGTCGGGGCAGGGAGGGAGTGAAGGGCTCAGCATGTGGGAATATGTAGGAGTGAGGAGGTCAGGCAAAGTCATGGATACAGAGTATTTACTAAAAAGAGTGCTGTACATAGAGGAAAAACTCCCTAGGATTAAGCTCTACCTCACCTAAAGGGTGGCTTAATTTACTTATAACTTTTCCTGGTGGCAGGCATCCTCTTCTAATAAGATTGTCAAATTAAGTGTCTTCTGCCCTGACAAAAAGTAAATAGTAACTCTCTTGGCTCCATAAACTACCAAAGCAAATAAGTAGTCAGTCTCAGACTGACTTATTCCTGGAATTGCCTAGACAGGCCGATCTACTCGGTTACAAGAATAAGAATGAAGAACTCCTTGTAAGAAGTGACAGTTCTGGGCTTACCTTCAAGTTCTGCAGCTTCTCGAGCTTCACGTTCCAGACGCTGCCTAAGTAGCTCCTGCTGCTTTTCCAGATACTGCTTTATGAAACTGTTCTGGCTCATTTCCTCACCAATCTGTGTACAGGACATGGAAAAGGAAAGTCTAGGAAGGCAAATTAGGAAAATGCAAGGAAGAACATTCCATGGTCCAAAGGTCTACCCCTTATTGGACTCAAGAAAGATGATTACAATGTTAGCCCTTTTTTAAGCTACTTTTATGCTGAGGACCAAAATAAATAGCCCTATGATCCACAAAAGATGGCAGAGTACGGAACTGCATGTAATTTTTTTTATTTTAAATGTTCAGTTCCCATCCAAAGAATGATGCATAAATAACTTATACAAATGCCTGTAAAACTACATTTTTTAATCTAAATTTTTAGATAATAAAAAAATATTATCTAAAAACAATCTAGCTCTGACTGGTGTGCTGTTGGTTTGGTATTGTTCCACAAAGCAAAAGGTCATTGGTTCGATTCCTGGTCAGGGTCCATGCCTGGGTTTTGGGTTTATCCCCGGTCGAGGCAACTGATTCATGTTTCTCTCTCACACTGATGTTTTTCTCCCTTTCTCCCTCTCTTCCCCTCTCTATAAATAAATAAATAAAACCTTTAAAAAGGAAAATCTAAATTTTTCTTATGATAGTAACATCAAGAAATGAAACAAAAAAATTCTAGTTCATTTTTTGTCACTAACAGAAGACCAATCTCAACCTATCCAGGCAACATTTTGACAAACATCTCCAAAATGCAAGAATAGTACTTAAAAGTACGAAAGCAAGAAATTAAAAAAAGGATGTCCATTCAAATTTTAGACAGAGTTCTAACTCCATTTTCTTTGGGTGATAAGAAATCTGTGGTAACAATATTCAAAATCCAGAGGCTTCAATCCTCCCTGCCTTTTTTTTTTGCAACACAGACCCACACATCAGTCTTTGTCCTTCAGCTTTCTCTTCACAAATCTTCCTCCTGAGAACCTTCTTGTTTGGCAAGTCCTATTAGAACTCCAGAAAAAGGAAAAAAATCTAAATACTTTCTATGTTACTAGTTATCTTTCCTAAAGTATGGTAAATGTTCACTTTCACCTAAAGTAGAAATAGTTTCTTGGTACTCAATGGACATTGATGAAGTGTGAGTTCATGTATTAGAGAATACATATATTTGTTGCAAAAGTGCTATGATAGCTCTGGCTGGTGTGGCTCAGTGGATTTAGCGCCAGCCTACAAACCAATGGGTTGCTAGTTCAATTCCCAGCCTAGGGCACATGCCTGGGTTGCGGGCCCGGGTAGGTCCCCAGGGCTCGTTAGAGGCAACCACACATTGATGTTTCTCTCTCTCTCTTTCTCCTTCCTTTACCCTCTCTGAAAATAAATAAATAAAATCTTGTAAAAAACCCTATGTCAATAAAAACAAAGCTTCAACGACTAAAATGCAAAAGGAATATAATCATAAACTGATTAACTTATGCAGTTTCTAATGCTTATTAAAGTACTTAACTAAACATCTGTAACCTGGCTGGATTAAGATACAATTTAATGAGGTGATAACAAGAGAGGAGGAAGGCTCTCTTATTTTTCCACAGTATCTTGGGACTTGATCTAGTACCAGAGCTGCACACCACTGCACTAACGAAGCTCTGGATTTTTCCTTTAAGTGCATGATACACTACAATGAGGGAATTTTAAAACTGAAAAAAATCTTAAGAGATCATGCAATTTAAGATAGTGCTAAAATTTTAGTTTTTAGGGTTTTTTATTTTAAAAGAAAACTGTAGAATGATTACTTCTAAAGTCTTATGCAAAAACTCAATATACAGAGCAGACGGAAATAGATCATCTGCTCTAGTCTAAGAGCGGAGTGTGAACCCTGCTCACTTGGGAAGAAGGTGCAGTTCCTCGGAAGCCGCCAAAAGCAGCTTCACAAAACCTGAGCAGAGCAGTTATAAAACTATGGATCTGGTCCAATCTCTTATATTACACATAGGGAAACTGAAGAAACCAAGGCCTTCAAAGGTGAATTATTTTGCCTTAAGTAAGAGAGCAACTAATTATGTTTAGGAGTAACTGCATGGTGAATATTAACACTTTTAATGGTGGGTGATTTCCAAAGGACCAAATTCTTAAAAAATCTAAGTCAACACCAGAGTTCCTTACCAAGTATTTTCCTACATTGCCTAGTGATTGTCTACTTTATTTCTACATTCAAAGACTACATCTCCCAAATCAGTGGCAAATAAATGGCTTCAGATCCCTGTACAACACCTAAGTTGGAGCCACATCTTTCTGCACACACCATTTCAAGTACGTATTAGAAATTAACTAATAGCTCTTCTCTTTTCAAAGAACCAGCTCCTGGATTTACTGATCCTTAGAATTGTACTTTTAGTTTCTATGTCTTTTAATTCTGCTCTGATCTTGGTTATTCACAGCTCTTCTGATTCTGTTCTTGAATTCTTTTATTAGAATTCAACTTTCCTGGTATAAGAACATTTCTGACACAGGGAACTTAGGAAATGTTGGTAAGGAATCAAGGATCAAGTATACGCCATGTCTTTCCATGTGTCTGTGTATCCAAAGAGCCTACCCCCTCTAATGAACCTTCTTTCTTACCTGGGAATTTGGCTGAAATGCAGCATGGGGTGTTGAGTGTTTCTGTAAATTTTCTAGCATTAGAGCCTGGTGTAGAGAAGGGCAAAAAGTCAGAAACCAGGTGGAAAAAGGCCACCCCTCCCCCAATCTCTTCATTAAATGCAACAACTACCCATACACACTTAAGCTGCACTCTCTTTCCAGGGACCTAAAAGCTGTTTACTAATACTGTTCTCATTTATCTTCAAAAGACCCTTAAAGGTAGTCATGGTTACTGCTCCCAAATGTAGAGGTAAAATGCAGGCACATGAGACGATCAGTGACCTAACAAAATCAGTGACAGTGACGGAGCCAGTACTACAACATAACCTCTATAGTCTTTTGGACTTCCGACTAGTGCCCCTTCTAAACCTGGAACTGCAGGTAAAATTCAAATACTCAAATCAGCTCCAAATACATGAAACCATGGGGCTGCTGGTTTTGGTCTTATTGAATTGCTTGGTCAAACAGTTAACCAGGACTAGATTTACAGTTACCCAGGACCAGATCTGCTTAAGACTTTTTTCCAAAAGAGTGACACCTAGATTTACTAAATTTAAAGAAGAGACTACAGAACAAAATGAGCAGACCCTGTAAACTGTGGTCTGACTTAATGATCCTCCCCACGAAATTGTCAGTTTATGTATAAAGCAACAATCTGCCAATTCAACCCTTGAGCCAACCCAGCCCTAAGCTGTACTACCCACCACATATCCTAATTCACCCCACTTAAAACCAAGACATCCTCATCTTCCCTCCGTTTACACCAAACCCATACACACCAATCCATCCATCCACCTCGTAACTATCCTACCCTAACCTACTCAAACCAATTCAAAACTCCCAACATATATACGAACCTGCCTCACCTCTCTCACCAATAGTCATCAAACTCTAATCTACCCAAATTGCTGTGGATGCCCTATAAATTATACACCCCTCTATAACCATATTCCTTCAAATTAAGGATTCTGTTCATCACAGCTCCTAATGTAATCAGACAGACATTTTTACCCTACCCCAATCTTATTTTTCTGGATATCGATACCAACCCCATCAACCTCTCCCCGCAACTATACCCCTAAACTCCCACCCAGCCCAACCAGCCCCCACTCTGGCCAGCAACACCGGCGGTAGTAGTGGGATTTAACTCCTTCTGCAGCGCATGCGCCGAAACCACAGACACAAACAAGGAGGGGGTGGGGAAAGAAGGAAGGAGCTTAAGACACTCTCGGAGAGTAGCGCGCACCCTCCCATTTTGGGCTCGCGCCGCTGCCGTTAAGGCGGGAACCGGCGCTATGTCGATACCAGCGCGAGCCTCGCCAACCACCGAGCGCACAGCTTCGGAGGCTCGCGCTGGCGGCCTGAGCCAGCTCGCGCCGAGCCCGGACACTGCGCCTGCGCCGCAGCAGAGACTCGTCTCTACCGGGTCCGCTCCCCTCCGACACCCCGGCAAGGCCGTCTCCTCACCCCTTTGAGCCGCTTGACCAGGGCACTCTTCTGCCCGCTCTTGGCTAGGCCTCGCTGCTCTAGTGCGGCCTTCAGGTCGGTCACCCGCAGCGCCTGAAGAGGCTTCCCGTCCAGAGTCACCTCCTCCAGCTCCGCCATCTTGCGTGAGGTACTCGGGTCCGTCCCGACGGCTTCGGGCATCTTCGGTAATTTCCGCTAACGCCCTTCGAACGTACCGATCTGACTCCGCCCACTGCCATAATCCACCCCTCGATTACCACTCAGAACTCCCCGAGTTCCTCCGGAACTGCTCGGGTGTTTCCGTCTCCACATCGGCACCAATCGGTTCTTTCCATCCTCCCAGACGCTTCCCCCCTCCCTCATCCCTCTTTCAGAGCTCGGTTATCTTCGTTTTACCGAAGCTTTGAATCGAATCTATTCGGAAACCCTCGACTCTGGCATAACCAAGATCGGAGTTATTCGGCTCTCTCCGGACCTAACGCCGAGACGCTGGGGCGCTTGGGTGTTTGGGGCTGGTCCGGGACCGGAAGTGCGTGGGCTGCCTGGCTGGCCTTGCTTAGGGTTTTCAGGAAACATGGAAGCAGTGGCGGTAGATGGAGCCCAAGTACTCTTGTGATGGTCTCTCGGTTCCCTGTGAGAGGAAAGGGGAGGTAAGCGGGGTAGAAGTCCTTGTCTGGGCTGGGTCAGACTCGGTGTTTGCTGGTCACCCTCGTGGGGCAGGTTTCTACGGAAACGGATGCTGCCTCCCGTCCTCTTAATCCCCGCCACTTCCATCTAAGTCTACGTTTTTCTTTGGGACCTCGAAATGCCGGGCTTGTTGGGCTCCAAGGTGGAAAAGTGGCAGCGGCGTGCCTTCAGATTCAGACTGGACTAATTCATGATTGATGAACTTGAGCTTGCCGTGGAAGTCATATCGGAAGACTCCGGAAAAATTCTCTTTCCCTGAATAAGGGAATACAGTTCTTTTAGGAGAAATTACTTCTTGTAGGGCCACGGAAAAAAGACAGCCTCGCAGGACTGGTTGGTACAGAACTGATGTTAATTGCTTAGCGATTCCTTTCTCTTTACAAATAATGCAATTGGCACAAACAGTACAATAGCTTATATACAGTAGTAGTTTAAGGTTTTCATTGTTAGAGACTCAAATTGTGGTCATTGAAAACTGTTCAAGTTGGTCGACCTCATAGTTGCATTAGTGATGCACATCAGTGATAGGGCATTAATGGGTATTATGTTGAACATTAGGGAAAACAGTTGAAACGCAATTGTTATACATCTGCAGCAGTGTAAACACTTGTTAGATCCGTAAGCCACCAAACCAACTATGCTTTTTTTCAGTCTTGTATAAACACGTGACTATTCTTTTGTTTTTCTTACTGTGTTATCTTATTTTGGTTCAGGGCCCATCACTTCTGCCCTTCTTTCTGGTGCTTTACAGGAAATATGAAGAAGTAATGGATGTTACCAATTTCTTGGCATATTTATTTATTCATTTAAAGATTTTATTTACTTTTAGAGAGAAGGGAAGGGAGGTAGAAAGAGGGAGAGAAACATCAACATGTGAGAGATAACATGGATCAGTTGCCTCTCACATGCCTCCAACTGGGGACCTGGCCCTGTCACCCAGGCATGTGCTCTGTCTGGGAATTGAACCAATGATCTTTCAGTTTGCAGGCCAGTGCTCAATCCACTAAGCCACACCAGCCAGGGCTGTTGGCATATTTTAGAAGCTATGTGTATGTTGCAAAGCATACTCATTCATTATATGTGATGTATTTTTTCCTCTCCACTGTTGATGGCTCTGGAATGGTTAGCATTGGGCCTTCCCTGACCAGTTGTATAGACTTGATTAAAAAACGGGTACTTTTTTTCACTTAGGGAAGATAAGATGGACCAACATTAATCATTATTTTTGTCTTTACTCAACCTGGAACATAGAAATAGGCAGGAGAAAATGGGTAAGAAATGTATTGGATAAGCTGGAATTATTGAGGGTCAAGGAACAGCAGGAGAAGAGAAAGAAAAGGAAAAACAAAAGAGATGTGGAAGTGGTCACACAACAACAAAAAAGAAGACGACTGCCAAAAATGGTTATGCTAGCCAAAATTCCCAGACCAAAGAAGAATTATATAAGCGTATGTGGCCTTGCTCTGGCTGGGTGACTTACTTGGTGAAGGGTCATCTGTACACCAAAAGGCTGCAGGTTTGATTTCTGGTTCAGGCGCTTGAGGAGACAATTGATGTTTCTTACTCACATCGATGTTCTTTTTCTCTCTTTTCTCCCCACCTCCTGCCCAAATCAATAAATATATCAGATGAAAATTTTAAAATGAGAGTATGTGGCCTTGCAACTTTTGAAATTGATCTTAAAAAGAAGCACAAAGATTTTTTTGCTCAAAAATTTTGTAGTGCCTCAGTAACTGAAAGATGAAATCATCATTCAAGAAGACTTTACAGATTACATCATTGATGTCATTTTGGAAAAATGGCCAGATGTAGATGATGATAGATCTTGGAGAAGTGAAGAAGTGATTTTAAAATGTGTGTACGGATGATCTGAACTGATATGACCAAAGGGAGAGATGTTATTTGAAAACATATATTTATCCTACAGTAAAACTGTAAGCTACCCTCACCTGTGGCATTTTCACTGTTCAGTACAAGGCTGCTTGTTTTTAATCACCAAAGTCTAATAAACAGAGGAGACTGTCATGCTTATGGTTAGTCAAAAATTTTTGGTCACTTGAAAAAAAAGTTATTTTTAGATTTTTTAAATAAGAATGATGCCCTGGCTGGTGTGGCTCAATGGGTTGAATGCCAGCCTGTGAACCAGAAGGTTGCCGGTTCAGTTCCCAGCCAGGGCATATGCCTGGGTTGTGGGCCAGGTCCTCAGTTGGGGACATGTGAGAGGGAACCAAGTGATGTTTCAGTGTTTCTCTTTCTCCATCTTTATCCCTCTCTAAAAATAAATAAAATAGTTAAAAAAATGATGGAGGGAAACAGTGGTTGGGGAGGGAAATTGGTTTGAAAAAGAAGGTTGGCAAGTATAAAATAAAATTATTTTTAGATGACTTCTCTAAAGTAGTTTGATAATAACCTAATTCTTGTAAATTGTATTGGTGAAAAGTAATTTTCTTTATGGATGCTGATTGAGTGGGATAAGATTTCTTGTTGGGAAGTTGTATTTGGTTGCTTTGTCTAAAGAGTATATAACAGTGCTTTATGTTTCAGGATGCCATTGGACTCATCTCTATCATCAGTGCAACTGCCTTTCCCGTCTCCTTTACCCTCGGTGCCAGACGATTTTACTAACTCTTCCCCTCCCCCAATGTCTTACATCACTTCCCAGGAAATGAAGTGTATTCTTCATTGGTTTGCCAGTTGGTCGGGTCCTCAGCGTGAGCGTTTCCTACAGGACCTGGTAGCTAAAGCAGTACCAGGAAAATTACAGCCATTGCTGGAAGGTCTGGAGCAGCTTACTGTGTCTGGAGGAAACCGGCCACCTTGTATCTTTGAGTGCCAGCTACGTCTTTGGGATCAGTGGTTTCGAGGTTGGGCTGAGGAGGAACGCAATGAATTTGTCAGGCAGCTGGAGATCAGTGAGCCAGACTTCGTGGCAAAGTTTTACCAAGCAGTGGCTGCTACAGCTGGTAAAGACTGATAGGCATTAAAATCAGAGAAGATAACCAGAGCTGATGGAGTCAAAGCCACAACTTGACAGTGAGAACTTCAGGTGTGTCACTTAAAGGTCTGGGAATGGTATCCTGATCTGCTGACTAAAGTCGCCAAACACCACAGGCCTGGTTATTTCAGTGTTGGCTGGACTCCTAGTGTGAATGTTTTCAATCTGAGCAAATCCATATCAGCAGTCTGCCTCAAGAAATGTCAAACCCTCAAGAATTTAATGGCTTCTTTTGTAACTATAACCAAAAGGCACCTACACATTGTTACTCAAGCCTACTACTGGCCCATGGGGTTATAAAGTAGAGCCCAGAAACAGGAGAGAAGGGGAATAAAAAGTCATGTTTTTATATTTAGCTGGATTCAGATGGCTGGTTTCACCACCCTTAGCAGATTCTGGCATAATTATGTGACATCCTAACCACTAGCTTTCCTGTGATGATACAGTAAAATTATGGAAAAATTAGAAGAGGGAGATAATTAGTTACTCCTTCCTCCACACTGATGTGTGTTTGAACCCAAATGGCAATGACTTTTTCAAAAGTATATGTGATATCCTTGGAGCTGCTAGCAGATGTTCGTATCCTGTAAGTTTGCTCTACAGCAACATGAGAACAAGTGATACTCTTTAGAGGTAGAAGGGTTTATTTTTTGTATCAAAATAAAGAAAGAATCTTCAGAATGATAAGTCTACCTTTTTTTTCCCATCGCAAACCCAGTATGAAAAGAGGCATGTCGAGAAAAGTAGAACTTAAGGGTAGATAGTAGATTGACCTCTCATCCAGTTGTCTGTTTAATGTTATTTTTATATTTTATTTATTTATTTTCAGAGGGGAAGGGAAAGAGAGGGAGAGAAACATCAATTTGTGGTTGCCTCTCACATGCCCCCCAATCAGGGACTTGGCCTGCAACCCAGGCATGTGCTCCAACTGGGAATCAACCAGCGAGCCCATTTGCAGGCCAGCACTCAGTCCATAAGCCACCCCAGCCAGGGCTCACCCAGTTGTCTTGAAATAATTTCTGTTGTGCCCCATCATGCTTTCAGTGTTATCATACCTCCCTTATTCCTCCAGCTAAGCCCCTTGTGTTTTGGACCTCTGGTGAATGGTAAGGGGCAGATGGGCCCACCTGAAGAGTAGCTCTTTTCTGATAGGCCATGGTTCCCAGTGCACCCACCAGGATAAGCAGTGTTAGGCAGAGCCCTGTGGACAGACCTAGATGGGTCATGGAGGAATTACGGCCTGAGGTAACCAGCAACCTAGGAACAGAAGTAACAGTCGGCTTGGAGTAATGGCTAGGCCAATGAGGTGAAGGGCTTTACTTTTATAATACACAGAGCTCATAAAACCCTGTTTCATCCAAACAGTGAGCTAAACCAGAAATCAGTAAAAGTGACTATAGAACCTGAAAGCAGGAATAAGGCACAATTCCAACTCATCAGCAACTTAGTTTGTTGGAAGGAGATTTAACCTGACAGGGAAGTGGCTTAAGGGAAGGGTTAGACTGGTGTTTAGGTGGCTAGACATGGTGCCTAGGTAGTTCATAAGAAAGGAAGGGAGCTAGGACCCCAATCTCCTAGAGTTAGGGGGACTCCACTCATGATTGGAGATGTGTCCCATAATGATAGGCTTGAGGTCATGTTAGGGATCCTTGTTTTCTGAAATGAATAACTGCTTAATAAACGCAATTTCAGATATCTAGACTCTAGGAATTTGAAAAAGAAAACTCGGAATATTACTTGCTGTATTCTGTGGTAAAGTTGGCTCCTCCATAATATACTTCTAAAGGCTTCTTCTGGAGAGTCAGGGTCAGGGCCTTGTGCAGCATACTGACTGAAGGTCCTTGGCAACCAGGAGACTTCCATATATGCACAGTAAATACCAGGCTAGTGGTAATTGAAGGGCTGTGGAAGTAGCACCTAAATGGACATTTGGATCTCTTAATGGAGATATAGTACCTGGGAGATAATCTTACGAAGTACGCAGGTTTAGGAGTGTGATGAATAGAAAGTCTCAGAGGACAGTTGTGAAGTAAAGGACTTAGCATTCTCCCTGGCGCATAGTAAAAATCCTCAGCCTAAACTGTCCCTTTACCTGCCAGTGCCTCTGTTCACCAGAGCCTGTAGAATTGCTTCAGTCAACTCTTCTCGTTCTTCCTTCCCCAGGGAATGGCCTGGAGGCCCAGCTAATCCTAAAGACAGCCTGAATAACAGGTCTTGGGTTGAAAGACTCATAGGTGGGGTAGTAACAGCATCTGTACCTTCATTAGTCTGACACAGCCGACCTCGGGGACAGAAGAGAAGACCGTAGTACCCGGGTATCTACAAGGAAATGTAGCAGGGTATAGTTAGAGCCTCAGTTACCTGCTCAAACCCTCCTTCTAGGGAAAATGTAAAGTCTAGGTCAAAGTCATGGGCTCTGTGGGTACTTAGTAAAAAAATGAACGTAAAATAGTATGGGTAGGACCACTGTATAAGCATTTCCAAACTTTTTTTTTGCCAGCGTGCTACAGCTTCCTCACCTATAACACCCACCTGAATAGCCTCTCCTGGAGGGCATGAGGCCCAGGGGGACCCCTCCACCTGCACCTTATAGGCTCCCCTCTTTGTGCATTGATGTAAGTAGCAGTGGCCAGCGAGCTCTGCTTCTTGCAGGTGTGTGATCTGAGAGGGAAACCTGGCCTTGTCCCCAGGGAGCAGTTGTGATGTGAGGTTGGCAAGGAAGCACCGACTCTGGGAATGGTAGATCTCCCCGTGGGGATTCTCTGTCCCAGGTGGGAATCCATTTTCCTTCTTCCAGCATTCACTCTGAAGGGCAGGGCAGAAGGTAAAATAGTGTTTATGTCGATGTCTTGGAACTTGACTCCTCTCCAGGCCCACTCAGTTTCACTCTGTGTTTTCTAGTCTACTTACTCGGTTGGCCAGGGGCTTGTACATGCGGCAGCCTTCCAGCAAAGGGTCTGAGGAGCAGCTTCCCTTGTCCAGGTGCAGGTAGTGGCAGCCCAGTCCACTGTAGGGAAGGGATGATAGGGTGACACTAGGTTCACTAACAGCCGCACAACCCCTCAGCGACTCAGCACACACACACCTGCCAGTACAGAAGAAGTCTGAGGAGCCAGTCCCACATGTGATCACCAGGCCAAATTCCAGGCCAGATCCTGCACGAGAGGAAGAGAAAGAGCCCTCAGGACAAATGAAGACCCAGACATCCCTCAGTGCTGGTTGTGCTTACAACTTCCCTTCCACCTTAAGCTGCAGATAATCGTGTCCAGCCTCTCTCACTCTCCCCAAGCTGACTTCGGCCATGTGCACCCCTCTGTATTTTCCTCTTATTTCTCACCCTGGCCCCACAACAGGTCCTCTGCAGCACTGTGATTGACTTGGTACCAGCCTGAGTCTTTGAAGGCAGCAAGAGTGATTGGGTCTAGTCGAGTGCGCTGAGCACCGTCAAAGGTAGCAGTCATTATAGAGCCTTGGAGTAGCCGGGCCTCCCAGTGTGAAGACAAAGGGCCCTACTGGAGGAGATAGCTGGTTGCCACCTGGCTACTGCTTCTTCCTTCCAACACCCCAGGCTGTTCTTACTCTCACCTCTTCTTCCAAGGGGGCACCCGGGGAAACTCCTAGCACTCCCAAGTGTTTGGCCAGGCTGTGGCTAACAGTTGGGGTGGTGAGAAGCAGCTGTCCCCACTCATCTCGCCTTGTCACCTGTTGCCTTGTAGTACAGTTCTCTCGAACTGAACAGAGAAAGGGGAAGAGGCAATGTGAGGAGAGGAAAACTTAGGAAGGGGAAGATAGAGTTGGAAGGAAGAAGTTCAGGAGATAGCAGTGATTCCCTCCAGTAGACATTGTGGGAAGACCTCTTCCTCATTCCTCTCATTTACCGCTGGGTCCTGAGGGGCAATCCCGCCACTTCTTGAAGAGCTGTCCAGAGAAACCCAGGGTATGGAGCAGTTCATGTAGTGTGGCCTATGGACAGTGACAGCACAGTGAGGGAGACCGGGTCTGCAGCAGGATTGCCCAGCCACTCCACAGCCCCTCTGCCCCAGCACTTCTTAGAACCCGAGGCATCTCCTATTCCATCTCTAGTAGTTTCCTCCACTTCATGTGGAAAAGCTGCATGACCTTCCCCACCTCCCCCAACCTGTCATTACGCAGCAGTCACCATGACGATGTCACTGTGGCTGAGGCTGAGGCTGGTGAGATGTTGGGCACAGTAGACAATAGTACCAGCAAGGGGCCTGTCTTCTGAGTCCAGCTGGCAGCAGGCAGCATAGGCAATGAGAGAGGGCTGTGGATGGGTGAGGACAACGCAGGGGAGGAAAGGAGAGAAGTAGGATAACAGGAGAAATCTTCCTGGAAATGAAGGTACAATGGTACCAAGGGATGGAAGAGAGGGTTTTTAATCCCCATCCAGACTTCATCAATATGCCCCAAATTACCTCAAATAAACACAATTTAATAAAAACTGCTTTATGTCCTTACCCCTCATATTTAAGATTCAGAGAAGCAGAGTAGGGAAAAGGGATTTGATTGGAACCTCACCTCTCGGTGGCACTGGGAAGTGTGGGCAACCCGCACATACAGGAGAAAATCAGTGTTTTGGACCCCAGGCCCATCTGGCTGGACTGGTTGCAGAGGGCCCTGCTCTGGCCACAGGGCATAACCATGGAGATGGGCATCAGGGATCTGGCGGGGAGTGAAATGTGGCGTCTAGGTTAGCAGATGGGCTGGAACGATAGGACCATAGGAAACTGGGTACTAGGAGTGAGGGGCGGAGAGTTTCTATCTTTAGTCTGCCTTAGTGTCATTGAGGCAGCTGGCTAGAATAGGGAGCTCTGTCATCTCCACCACCAATCTCCTACTTAATAAATTCAGGGGGAGAGGGGGTCAGGGTTGTATTGTTAGGGAGCACATTTGGTAATTCCAATGCTGGTGGTCTTGCCGAGGTCTAGGCAGGCTGAAGATCTTCAGATTCCCAAATTTGAGAAATTGCTCTCACCTTTGCACCCAGGCAACTCTCTCCTTTGTACCCTGGATTCAAGAGGCTGCACCTGCCAAGAATGAATACCTGCAGGTGAGCTGGAGACTGGGTACCCCTGAAGGGGAATTGTATGCACTCACAATGATATGAACTCACCTGTGGTAGTTTGGGGTGTCCGGGTCTCCCCAGACAGCATGGCAGTACCGTGCAGGGTCTCGGCTCAGAAGCAGGGGTCCTTGCACTGGAAGCACTTAACAAGACAAGGTCCGTTTTTACCTCAGTATCTTATTAGAGTTTCAGTTCCTCTTCTGTGGAGGCAGTCTGCTTCAGATCCCTCTGTTCCTCAGCCCTCCCAACTCCTCTGCTCACCCACTCACCTGCTAGGACTCCCTGCAGTCTCTGAGCAGCCTCTCTCACTGCGGCCAGGGCTTGGGCTTCCCCACTCATCCCATCTCCCTCAGGACCCCAAGCTCCATCCGACACAGGGTCTCTTATATAGCAGGTTTGGATTCGGAGGGGTTGAGGATCATGAGAGCCAGGGAGAGGGAGGGAGGAAGAGCGGAAGTTTGAGGAAAGTTGGGAGAAAGGGGGCCTGAGAAGGCCCACAGACTTCTGTGTCTCATCATTTAGACATCTGCTCGCGGCAGCCCCCAGGAGTAGCAGCAGAAGCATCTTCTCCTGCACCTTCTCGCGTCTCCTGCAGCCTGCCCTGGTACTGCCGTGTGTTCCCTTCCCTGCCTCGCTCACTTCTGACTTTCCTTTCTCTACTATATCTGGGCCTGTCCCCTCCTCCACTTTTGCTTATTTTTCAAGATTTAAGTGTTATCTACAATTCCTGCCAGGAGGTCGGATGTGAACCATAAGGGCCAAAGCCGCCGCCTCCCCAGGGAGTGGGGTGGGGGAGGGGTGCGGGGCACCAGAAGTGAGAGCTGGGGAAGGGGCAGTGTTATTCCCAGGGCCTAAACTGACCTTTGCAAAGAGAAGCCTGCCCCACCAACGAAGGAACTCAAATACCTTGCTTCCTTCTCTCATCTTAATTCCCTTGGCATTCTGAGTGGACAACCTTGGAACCTTCTCAGAACTAAAACATGGGTGTTAACATCATGGTGTGTGTGTGTGTGTGTGTGCGCGCGTGTGTGCGCTCAGCTGGGCATTCTTTGCTCAAGGGGATGGGCAAACAAGGTTCCTGCACTTCACTAACCCCACATGAGAACCGGGTGGACTCTAAGCCGCCAGACATGTAGGCATCTCCTCCATCTGTGTAGGTGAATTAGTAGGTGCCATAAATAGACGGTGGTTGACTGATACTTCCAAACGAGAAGCTGTTTTGTTAGCTCTGTGAGGTCTCACGGAAGCCACCGATAGGCATGTCCAGGAGGGGAAGTAAACTCTTTAAATGGACAGTAATGGAAGATGTTCAAAGATGTCTTTCTCGAACTCCTGGAATTCCCTGTTTTCTTTGCTCCTGCTGTGCTTTCACATCCTGTTGACTCTGCCTGGATACCCCTCCTTCCCTGCCTGCCTGCTTAATTCCTACCCTCCCTGTAATTACTCTGGGAAGTCTTAACACCTCCAGCCAAAATTTCACACCTGCCAGAGGGGAGAGTGCCCTTTCTTTACTGCTCCAAACAGAACATTTGTCATCTTCTTTTATAATTGTTGGCTTAGTGGCTCTCGCTCTACATCCTGCACTCCTTCAAGGTGGGCCTGCGTCCTGGTTGGCTTTGTGTCCACAGCACTCAGCATAGACCAGAAGACTTGGTCTTCATTTTGTGGACAAAGGAACAGAACCTAACCCTATTATTTAACTTTTGAAGAGGCAGATGAGGGGTGTAGTGACTAAGGCAACATCGCTAATTAGTGACAGACAAGTCTGGGGAGGCTGAATTTTATACCTTGACATTCCAGAACTGTGGCTGGCATTAGCCATTGCAAGAGAGACATCCCAACTTGAGTCAAGCCAACTCTGTCCTTTTCTATCTATGCAACTTTGGCCAAGTGCCTCAGCTTTTCCAGTCGCAAAAAGGGGGATGGTTGCGCTTGTCTGATAGGGTTGTTATGAGGAGTAAGATTTGCAAAGTGCTGAGAACAATGTCTGGCTCATAAAAACAAAGTCAAGTAAAGTGTGTATATTCTAGAGACACTTTAACTCTGGAGAAATACTCTGCTCTTATTAAGGTGTACAAATCATTAGGGGACTCTTGCTCTTTCTGTAAAACAAACCTGTTTTTTTTCCCCTCCAAGTGTTGGAATCTTTCTCTCTCCTGGTTGGGATGGGCGATCTGTGAACGAAGTTTTCCCGTCAGGATTTGGGTGATGGACCCCAAGGTCTGTGGGGCTCACGTCATGTTTTCTGGCTCCTGTGCTTTGCTGCCCCCTTGTGGCCATAATGAGCACGGTGTGCCCCACCGGGGGGCGGGGGGGGGGGTTCACCCTAACTTCACAACAGCCAGCAGAGCATCATACCTTCTTGTAGAGGAAGTCCAAGAGACACCTCAGGTTTCTTCTACTGGAATACGTTTCTCTTACATTTGCCTGGCAAATTCTTCCTGATCTCTCGAGATCCAGCTGAGAGGTTCTCTGCGGGTTGAGACTTTCCTCCTCAGGCTGAGTTAGTTTGCATATCCTCTGCTCTCCAATAGCCTTTCTTTCCCATCTTTGAAGTAGCTCTTATTATACTCTCCTGACATTTATTTTTGTGCCTGTTTCCTTGCTAGACTCTGGGGAGGGGCTGAGCCTGATTCATCCCAGCTTCTTTGAAGAGGTGCAACATAGTGGCAGAGAAGTAGTGGAGGCAAGAGGTGAAAGTGAGGGTAGAACAAGAAAGTAAGGAGAAAGGGTGAGGATAACAGGCATTTTATCAAGCACTTTCTCTGTGCCTGGACGCTGCTCCAAGCACTTCACGCTCGTGTGATCCTTTCAGCCACCTGTCCCAATTTTACAACTGAGGCACAGCAAAATTTGTCAATGTGGGTGGGTGGAAAATGTGGGATTCGAATCCACAGAGTTAGGTTCCTGAGCACAGGCTTTAACCCATCGTGCCATAGTGCTTCCCAAGGGCACGGCTTGAAGGAGAAACGGAGCTGCGATGAGAGGAACAGGATGAGAAAGATGAGGCTGAGGAGAAAAGGTAGAGGCGCGGAGAGATCCCGAGAAGGAGAGGGTGCAGGCCATGGTCAGAGAGGGTGGAGTAGGAGAATGGAAGTTAGAGGAGGTGGGGATGAGGGTGAGAAAGGGTGTGGAGCTCGGGATAGGAAGCTAGATAGGGATGAGGAGGAGGGGTGTCGAGGAGGAAGGGGTGGAAGTGGAGGCAAGGATGTGGGAGGTGGGAGGACGTCGGAGGTGGAGAGAGGAGGGAGCCCAGCGGAGCAGTTGTCCTCCTTGTGTGTCATCTGTAAGGCTATCGAGCACGCTGATCTCTCCGTTCCCTCACCCTTTTATCTCTAACGCTCTTCTCCATTCCACCTCAGCAAGCCACTCCCAGACTCATGCCCACCCAGAGCCTTATCATCACCAGAAACTGTAGCACCAATGAAATAACTGAATGAAACATCCCACTCTCTGATACGATCTCCTTTCCCTGTGTTTGCTCAAGTTGGCTCACTGCAACTGTTCTACAAGCATCGAAGAACCATTAGCCCTTCCTGTCTTTTCATCTCTCTTTGTCCCCCTTAGGTTCCAGCTTTACCACTAAATCCCTCTTCTGTAAGTGCCTTTAGCTCCCCTCCCCAGTCTGTCCTGTCCACCCTGCCTCCCTGAGTAAGCCCCACTTGCTGCAGAGCAGCTAAGGATCACTGAAGGAAATCGCCCAGAGGACAGATTGCTGTCACTCTAAATTTATTAGGTGCTCCCAAGCCAGAAATCTCAGCACTCAGCTTCCTCTTCCATCCTCAGCAGCTAGGAATTTATACTTCAAGCCTCCTTCTCTGAGCCTCCTGCTCAGTCACTTGCAATCACCTCTTCTTTCATGGTGAAGTAGGAGTCAGCCCCAGCCTGCTGCAAACCTGTTTGTGTTCCCGTCTGTGTCTACCGCCATCTCTTCTTTTTCGTTAGGAGAGAAAATGTCTTCTTCCTTTGGAAGGTGTTTTCTCCCCCTGGTGCTCTGGACCCATCCATCAGCGTGAGATGTGGTCTCCGCCCCTCTCTGCCCTCATCTCCCCCAGTCAATCCAGTCTGCCAGGAAGGGCCTGCATCTAAGGACCTTTGCATATACTTCTTTCTGCTGGGAACCACATTTGCCAGACTGACTCCTACTTACCTTTTATTATATATTTTTTAAATATTTATTTATTTTTAGAGAGAGAGTAATGGGGGAGAAAGAGAGAGAGAGAAACATCAATGTGTGGTTGCCTCTCGTGCACTGCCAACTGGGGACCTGGCCAGCAACCCAGGCGTGTGCCCTGACCAGGAATTGAACTGATGACCCTTTGATTTGCAGGCTGGCACTCAATTCATGAGATACCTGTTTATATGTTACTTGCTCAAAGAAGCCTTTCCCGACACATTTAAATATCTGTCACAATCACCTTTTTACTTTTGCCACATAGCACTGTCCACAATTTAGAATTATATATTTCTTTGTGAGATTCTGTTTGTCCCCCTCATGAATCTGTAAGCCCCACAAGGTCAGAGACTGTCCTCCTCCTTTATCCTGTAGCTCCCATAAGAAGCAAAGTGCCTGGCATGGATTCAGTGTTATTAAGCATTTTTTGAGCAAGTGAATGAATGACTGTAGTGAGAAGGCAGGATGGAGCTGAGGGAGGAGGACAGATGAAGATGGAAGTTGGCAGGTGAGGAGAGTAGATGGAGACTGAGGGGTGAGGATGGTGATGAGGACAATGAGCAAAGGTGAGGCTAGGGATGGAGGGGAGAAGAGGTGGGGAAAAGACCAGGGGTCTTCACTGGGCCTGAGTAAGCCCCCCAGACCCTGAGTGGACTTCCCAGGAACTCTCTCTTGGCCACGCTGCTTGTGAGGTTTGAAGGCAGAGCCAGTAGGCGGAGCAAGACTTTATCTTGGGGTGCAGCCCTAACCTCAGATGGTGACAGAGCTGGAGCCAGCAGGGGTTTTGCAAACCGTCCCGATTGCAGCAGGCCAGCAGTCTCGCTTGGGACGGGCGGGCGGGCGGGGGCTTATCTCCCGAGGACAGCCCTAACCTCAGATGGTGACAAAGCGGGAGCTAGCAGGCGTTTTGCAAACCGTCCCGATTGCAGCAGGGCTGGATGGTCTGGCCAGGGGTGACAGTGTTAGGTGTGGGGGCAGCGGGTTTGGACAGCTTGGGGCTTGTTTGAGGGGGAAGCTTGGCTTCTGAGGTGTGGGGGATGGACCCAATCTGTGTATTGCTTGCCTCTACCTACCTCAGATCTCTGTTCTACAAGAGAAAGGGAGGCTCTGCAGGTGGGTCTGTCCCTATTTAAGGAAGTCTTCCTTTTCCCAAGTCCTAGGATACTTCTGCTGCTCCCTGAAGTCAGAATTGGTGGCCAGTTGCAGCCATTTTCCTCTGAAAATACACATCTCCCCATGAGTTAGCCTTGGGAATTTTTTTTATGTGCCATGGAAGTTTTTTTCTGAGGCCAGGCCAGGCCTGCTTATAGGAGAAATTGACAGTGGCCAGCTAGGAGTCCTGTCCAGGTAAACCGTTCCCACTTGGGAGCAGCCCAGGCTAAGTCAGAGAGGAGAGAGAGGTCTGCCTGCTGGGGGCCGGTGAGGGTGGCGGCAAGTGACTGGCTGTGGACGGGAAGGTGTGCAGGCCCTTGGCCAGCCCCGGCTCTTGTTGCCTTGGCATCTCCTATGTGGTCCCCTCCATTCCATAGTCCCCTCACTGGCTTGGGGTAGGGTAGGAGGTGGAGGTGAAGAGGCGCCTTTCCACCCCCACAACCCCAACCGGGATCTTGCAACACTGGGATGGGGGCCCTGGGGGCCCAGGAGTGTGGCAATCTGTGGGGGTGGGGTGGGGAGGTGTGCACGGAGCAGGGGGAGAGGCTTTCACAAGCAGCCTCCACCATGACTGACCTTGGTAGGTTCACCTTGGGTAGCTTCCCCCTCTCCGCAGTATCTCCAAACAGCCTTCCTCCTGGGCCGCTTCCCTGGGGCCTGAGATCCTATCTCTCAGCTCAGAACTCTTATCCTGCTCCCCAATTATGCTCGTGGAGGAAAAGTGGGCCTGAGCTGTAAGATCTAAACCAAAAGGAACGCTTGTGAGTGCTGTTTGCACCTTAACTTGCAGGTTTTCCCAAGTTACTGTGTCCCCAGGCTTGGGGCTTTCCCCAGGCAGAGGTGGGGGTAACAGGCCTCCTTTCCTGGGGGCTCCTCCTTTGGGCCATCGGCTTTGGCTTTGCGTTTGGTGGGAGCAGAGATAAGCCTGCTCTTTGTCCCACCCAGGTTCTTAGGGACGGTCCTCCCCAGTAGAGGGGTAAGAGTGTCTGGAGGGAGGAAGGGAGGTATTTTTCTTGCTTATCCCCTTTCTCCTCCTTCCCATTCCACCAGCCTCCTGAGGCTTCCTTCCTTTTTCTTGATCACCCCGACACCTTAGGGCCTTGGCTTTCATTCTCCCTTCTGTTCACCCTTTTCCCCAATACGGCATATCTGCTTCTTTATTGAGATTTTTTAGGTTTCGATTTAAATGTTACTCCTTAAAGAGACCATATTTGGCTGCTCCAGCCAAAAATAGCCTTCCCACGGGCTTGTTTATTCAGTCTCCCCATTGGGCATATTCACACAGAGTAATGAATGAAGGTGCTTTACAGAGGTGAACGGACAGGATTAAGGGGAGGCAGCACGGGGTGGTGCAGGGGCTGGTAGCAGCAGGGGCCCTCACCTCCTCGGGCTGTTCGGGCAGGAATTCTGTGAGAAGGAGCTGTGGAGGGTGCCTGTCCTGTCAGGGAGGGGTTCGGGACCAGCACCTCACCTCACTCTCCTGCCCCACCTGGTGCATAGCAGGATGACCAAGAAGGGACAGAGAAGACGCTCAACACATTTGCTTGTTGTCTTTTTCTTTCTGCTCCTTCAACTAAGAGCTGGGATGTTTTGTCTTAGTCACCACAGTGTTCTGGGCATCTTTCGAGGACCTGGCACAGGAAAGATGCTCAACAAATACTTGTCTGGTAAGTTACTTTGGCCCAAATCAGTTGAGGTCAGGGTAAAAGCCTCATTCACAAAGTATGACATCTGGTTACCTGTCATACCCCCCAACCCCCCGCCCTAGATATGATCTGCCGCAGAGGATTGGGGTGTGCTCTCCACTCTGTGTCACACTGGGTCGGGCTGGGCCCTTCTTCTCCAGTCCTGGTGCCAGTCACCTGCCCTGAGGAACCACTGGGGCAACGGGAGCTGGGAGGAGACACATTTCAGAGCTGTGGGAAAGAAGACTGAGGTTGCTGCTGAAGCAACCCAGGTCCCATCACCCAGGACCCTGAAGATCATGGGGCAGTGGTCTCTAAGGAGGAGGAGGAAATCCGGAGGCTGAGTCACCCAATGTGTTCTGTACAACCCCCCCTATGCAACCCATCCCCCTGAGCTGAAAGGAAGGTGCGGGATTCTTCCAGGCATTCACAGAAATCGGCACTTGCCCCTTCCAAATTCAGGCAGCTCCTGGGGTGGGATTCAGATCTGGCTGCCCCAACCAGACCTGGGGCAGGGGATCCAGGGCCCAGATGTAGGGCAGACAGTGCCCAAGAGACACTGAGGCAAAGGCAGGAGAGGGATGAGTCCTGGGAAAGGCAGGCATGGCACACAGATGCCCAAGATGTGGAAAGGTTCTGACACTGGGAACGTGGAGAGAGAGAGAGAGAGAGAGAGAGAGAGAGAGAGAGAGGGAGAGAGGGAGAGAGAGGGAGAGAGAGAGAGAGAGGATGCAGACCCCAGTCTCTCTGCCTTTCAGAAAACTGGTGGTCTAGGAGAAATTCTAGCCTGCATTGTGTCTCTCTTCCTGCCTCTGTTGGGCATTTTTCATCACTTGTGAAGGGAATTCAGTTGCCCTGCCCTGTGCTGTGTGCCTCTGAGGGGAGGTGTGAGCTCCTGGTAGACAGACAGGTGCCCTATGCTGAGATAGCAAAGGGGCTGAGTGAGCTTCGGGAGAATGTCTCTTTCCCCTCAACTGCTTTATCTACAAAATGTGGCTCACACTATCTTGCTTCTCTGAGGGCAAAGCCCACTGGATGATCGGATGATCGCTTGAGGTCTTTCCCAGCGCCTCTTTTGATCTGTGATTTTCTGGAGCTAATTTCCATTCTGCCCCTAACCAATCATGTAATTTTGAGTAAGTCCCTTCCCCTCTCTGAGGTCTCAGTTTTCTCACCTGAAAAATGAGAAGTATAGATGAGATCTCTGAGGTCCCTTCAGTTCTAGCAGAATGGAATAATAACAGCTATTCACGCCAGCCCTGTTCTAGGCCCTGTTCTCTATGAACTGCTCCCATTTTGCAGATGAGGAAACTGCAGCACAGAGAGAAGTAACTGGCTGCCGGTCGCACAGCGAGGAAGTGGCAGAGGGAGATTCAAATGGAGGTTCTCAAGCACTACTATTGTGCTTTCTAGGTGAGGGTCTGGAAGGGAAAATGCTCTAAACGCGCACTTTCACTGGTACCGGCAGCTGTCAGCCTCCACGCTATCAATTTTCTCACATACAAGCGGGCCTCTTCCAACAGATTCCTCTCCCGAACACTCAAATGCTCATGCGTTGGGGCCCCAGGGGGTGAGGGCCAAGATGGGAAGGGGTGGGAGGGAGCCATGGGGTCATGTCAATCTGGTGGACTGAAGCCAAGGATCTGGAGATAGGGGACTGAGTCCTGGATGAAGAGCTAATGGTCCACAAATATGGCAGAGTCATGTGGAATTTTCTTGGTCACCTGGGGCAGGAGCTCCCAGATGCCACTTCAAGGTGAGGGAGAGCAGGGCTGGGGTCAGCAGGGACTGTGTGGTGCTGGATCGCCCTCCAAGCCACAGAGCTCTGTTAGGACAGTAACCAGAGGCTGATCCAGGTCCTGTGTGGTGGCAGGAGGCTGCCTTCAGTGTCCAGAGGACAGAGTAGGGTTGGGGGTGAAGAACAGAGAGACAGATGCTGTCTGGCCAGGTGCTGTCTTGGGGCAGAGCTGTGAGCAGCATGTCTGCTGAATATTCAGGAAAATTCCCAAATATTCATTTAGGCATGGAATCAAGAGGTAGTCACGTGCATCCCCAGGCCCTCACTACGGCTTGGTTTGCTGTCTTTCCTTCTGCAGGGCCATGCCCCCCTCCACACACACACTTACACAGGCCCAGGCCCAGTGTACAGCCCCAGTACTGAGTCACAGTGCAATTTTATTCAACTGTAGAATCATAATGCTGAGGCCTGCCCTCCTCCCTTGCCACCCACTGCCATTTGTCCACAGTCCATGTCTCAGGCTTGGCCTGTGAGGGGCTCTAGGACCCCAGCAGGGATCTCCAGGTGCCCAGAGTCTACCAGCCGGGCTCAGCTGCAGCCCCCCACGCCCTTAATGAGGTTGGCGGCCTCAGGGATCTGGCGGAAGAGATTGCGAAGGGTGTCCAGCTCCTGGGTCAGCTGCTCCACACGGCTGCGGAGGCGCTCATTTTCTGCCATGTACTCCAGCACCTTCTGCTGTGTCTCCAGAATGCGCCTCTTGGCCTTGTCCCGACTCTTACGCACGGCAATGTTGTTCCGCTCCCGCCGCAGCCTGTACTCCAGGCTATCTTTGTTCACCGCCTTCTTGCCCTTGTGCGAAGGGCCAGCGGGAGAGGACGCCTTGAGAAGGGGACTACAGGGGGCTGCAGCAGCAGCCAAAGGTGCCTGGTGGGGAAGGCACGGAGGGACAAGAGGTGAGGGCTGGCCAGGAAGCAGAGTGGCGGCAGGGTGAGAGTGCCGGCAGCCAGAATGCCCTTAGGCCTCAAAGGGATGTGAGCTGTAGAGCCAGCTTCTGGTTCCCAGTCAGAACAGCCTTGGCCCTGCTAGATACCCAGGGTCCCTGTTCTGACTAAAACTTCCTTTCATGCTCCCACACTCGGAGGATACTTTCGTTCAATCTATCTTGTTTCCAGTTCTACGATCAGTGGGCATTTCTTCTTCTAGAAATAGGCTCCAGAGAAACAGGAGGAGGTGGGCAGCAGAGAAGCTGGTGGAGGCCTGAGATCAAGGCAGTTCAGCTGGGCATAGAGACTGCAGGACACAGAGGGCTCCGGGGTGGGAGCGAACTTGCAGAGAAGGAAAGCAGGGTCATAGTTGGGTGGTGGGTGCAGAGGGCTTTGGGATGGGCCAATTTCACAAAGCAACGCCAAACACAGACCAATTAAGAATTTAAGCAGGAAGCTCAGAGTTTCCCCATCCACACCAGCCTCTCTCTAGCCCCAAGGAGAAACGATCTGTTCTTACCTTGAGGACACGCAGGGGCTGGCTGGGTGCTGCCAGGGCCGGGGGCAGGTGCATGGCTGTCTGCCCGCAGTGTGCCACTTGGTACTGCAGCGGATTGTAGCTGCTACGACTGGCCCCTCGGCTTCCCTCAGGCCCCCGAGGCTCCTCCTTCACAGCCACGGCCCTGGGGTCGTAGCTCCCGGGGCTGCTGTAGATTCCAGGCCCCAAGGCCTTCCTGTCTGGGCCGAAGGTATGTGGCGGGTAGGCAAAGGGCCGAGGGTCAGGTGGCAGGTAATGAGGGAAGGCGGGGGTTCCAGGGCCCTTGAGGCCTCGGGCCTCCGGTGCTGGCTTCACAGCGAAGAGGTCAGAGAGGAGCTGCTCCTCCCCAGACTCGATGTAAGCAGAGAGGTCGATGGAGGCCTCATGCTCACACATGTCCCCCAGCTCCCCAGGCCCCGCTCGGGCCCCTGAGAACTCGAGTGCCTGCTGGCCAGCCCGGGGCTCACACTCGTAGTAGGTCCCATGAGACATGGCTGGACCGCCCCCTGGGCTCCCCGCCCCTGAGCCCTGCTCTAGGGGCACCCTTGGGATGCTCGGCCTGCCCTTTCTCGATCTCTCCCTGCCCTAGATTTGCCCTAGATCTGCCCTCTCAGTCTCCTCTGTCACCCACTCCTATGTGGCCTCTCTCCTCCCTCCTCTGCTGTTTCCTTTTCCTTCCTCTCTAGTCAATGCAGCTTTTCTCTTCCCTTTTTTCCCCCTCTCTCCCTGGGGTGACTCAGGGAGGGGCAGGGCGCACCCCAAGGGAGGGATACAGGCCTTAGAGAAATAAGGCCCCCAGTCTGGTGAGCGGTTGGGGCACTCTTTGCTCAGAGTTCAAGCCAGAGCTCTGAGCTGCCCAGGAGCTGATGCTTCTGGGAATGCCTCCCCAGTCCCCGTTGAGTCCAGGGGATTCCAGAGTCCTTGCTAAGGGCAACACCTCCCTCTGAGGGTCCTCTTCCCTCCAACTTCCAAAAAGTTCTGTGCAGAATGAGGTGCCAAGACAGAATGAACGGAGAACACCCTCCTCAGTGCCGACCCCCAGCTTGGGCTGGGCTCCTCCCCTGACACACCTCTCTCAGTCCCCCCCACCCCCCACAAGGGCTGGGCTCCACCCAACCCTGGGGGCAGTCAGTTCCTTTTGTAGCCCCACCTCCCAGGGCATTCTCCTGGTTCAGGCTAAGGGGTGTTTGAGGGGTTTAGGAAGTACTGATAGGGTCTGAGACCAAGTCATGCAAGGGGACTGTGTTGTGGCTCAGAGTTTGCTCATTTGCTAGTTTTTTTCACAAGGCCTGTGCAATAGCCCAGACACTCATGTTTCCCATAGTTTTAGCAGCCTGGCACTGGTCCTGAGTGCCCGGGCTTGGCTGAAGCTCCTGGTCAGGACTTGAGCCATGTGCCCCGGGCCCAGGCAAGTTACTGCCCCAAGGACTGACTGTCACACTCTGGTGGCTCCAGAGCCTCTCTCTTCCAGCTGCCCCATGCTACCAGAGTCTCAGGCTGCAGCTCTGCCCTGCTCTGGTCCTGGGGCTCTGCCCCATTTCCTGTGCCCTGGCCACAGGGCTCAGGCGCTCGCTACAGCTCGGTTTGCTGTCTTTCCTTCTGCATGGCCATTCTCTGACCTCGATGCATGTCTCTTGGGTCCACTTCCTCTTGTGAGGCTTGAGAAGCCTTTGTCTTTTGTCATCACCTCTTCCTGGGGCTCTGTTTCAGGGTCTTCAGGAGAAGCTCAGGGCTTGCTCTCTGTACCTTTGGTCTCATGGGAGGCCTCCTCTCCGTTCCCTTTTCTTTTCCTTTGGGTACTCCCCACTCCCTTCTGTCAGAGTCACTGTTTGTGACCCTGCTTTTACCTTTCAAGTGAATTTCATTTGTAAAAAGGGACTATAGGTTCAGTGAAGAAGGAAGGGCACAATAGAAATGTGTTACTGGCTCTTTTACTATAAGCAAATGCTGGGGTGGGGGTGGGGGTCCCTGTGAGGAGCTTGAGGTTTTATAGGTCAGGCATACCAAAGGCCAGGCCGCTGTGGGGCAAATGCAGAGGGGATACGCAGTGGCATTAAACACTACAGTAAAGTAGGCAAATAGGGCTGCCTGCAAGTCAGGCAAGTTACCCCTCTAGGGAGTATGCTCTTCCTCCCTCCTTTCCCACCTGCACAATACCCCAGGAGCTTCCCGTGCAGGTTTTGAGCCCTAAAAGCCCTGACCTAGCATGGGAAGATCTTCGTACATCCCAGAGACAGATTTCAGGAACCAGATGGGGAAATTTGTTCTGCCTTTTCCCTATTTCTAAAGACCCTGTGGCAATAGGTACCACAGCTGAGCTAATTCGGTTTGGCAGCAGTGCCTCTGTGGACCATTAGGTGGCAATATAGTTCCCAAATCCAGATTTGAGGGGCTGCTGGGGCCAGGAATCAGGTGGCCGACAGAGGGCAGCCTCCCACAGCCCCGGCTTCGGGGAGACACAGGCTGGGGGTCCGCGGGGGAGGAGGAAGAGGGAACATGAGTGTGAAGAGGATTTGAGGTGCAGTTACAGGGAGGGTGGGCAGGCAGGCTGACAGGGCCTTGTCTCCAGGAAAAGTTCTGTCCCTCCCCAACTTTGAAATAGTAGTGATGATGGTGAAAGCCTGGCGTTTTTTTGGTGTTAAACTTACACGTTTTCATGTTGATAGTTTCCCTGTGAATTAAGTAGGAAGGTAAGCAAGACAGTATTTTTATCGTTGCCTTATAAATGAGGAAAACAAAGCTGAGGGGCAGAGCCACCCAAGGTCATCCAAGCATGCTGCGTAGATTGTGAGGGAAAGGGCAATGGGGCAGCTCTTGAAACCCCCCCCCCCCCCCCCCCCCCCCCCCCGGCAAGTAGGGATAGGGAAATGAGGAGCTGTGTGACTCAGAGAGCCTTCTTTGCTCTCAGTCAGCCACCCTGGGAGAGCGGGAAGGCATCAGCAGTGAGGGAACTGGAGCTAGGGAAAGCAGAAAGGTGTGCAAACAGCCGGCGGCAGGAAATGAGCGAGTCTGCCGCTTGGCTGTGGGGAGATAGTGACCTCGCGTCTCTCACCTTCCAGGCTGCGGGCTGACGTTGCAGGCGTACTGACATCGTGTTTCCCGGTAACCAAGGGGTTTGGCAGGGCGAGAGGTGCTCTGAATGTCTGGGCAGGAAGGAGGGTGGGGAGAGCATTACCAGTCGAGGGCTGGGGGATTCTGGGGAACTGCATAATTGCTCAGGAGCAGAAAGAAGTCCTCCCTGGTCAGCAGGATAATCTTTTCCTTGCCCCTGCAGTTGCTACCTGTTTGTATTAACTGAAGCAATGCATGTGTATTATTTTATTGACTCTTAACCTGCATCAGCTCAAAGCCACCTCTTTCATCAAGCCTTTCCAACAGGGAGGTGATTGAGCGTGGTAGTGAGGTACGTGTCAGAGATAACTGGGTTCAACTCCTGCCTTTGTCACCAGCTTGATGACCTTGGACAAGCTACTTAATCTTGTAAAATAGCAGTAGTTGTGCCTACTTGGTCAGGTTGTTTAATTAAACTTTGAATAAAATAATGTGCAGAAAGCAACATTCAGTCTCGTTCTGCCCTTCCTCTGTCCACCTGCTGCAGTTTAGCTGTGTCTCCTAAGCAGATGTACGCTGTCTGCAGCCTCATTTGACAGGTGCTTTTGAACACTCAGGAACCAGGCAATGCGTGGGCTCTGGGGCTCTGGCGGGTTCAGCCCCGGCCTGCAGCAGCTGGAGTCCAGCTGCATCGCGTCCAAGTCAGTGATGCCATGAAGGTCACACATCTGTGCCATCTGTGGTCTTGCCTTCATCTGCTCAGAGACTACTGCTCCTTGAAGGAAGGGTCAGGTACACCTTTTGGACCTCTGCAGCTTTAGTGACTGTATTGCCTGAATTAAAATTCAAGACAAGTGGGTGGACAAGTATGAATATTCTTATGGGGAAAATGGAACAAAATATTTGAAGACTGTGCTGAGTTGGAAAACTCAGGACTAAGTTTGCTATTCCACAGCACATAGAACAATTCTTGAACACAATGGTTACACAAAAATTTGTTGTGTGACTGTATTAATAAATGAATGCTTAAGCAGCTGTGATTTCAGTGACCTGCAAAAGTCTCCCAAGTTCCCTAAGGTCTGAGCATCTGAGTTCCTAGCATGAAAGTGACTGACAGGGTTAAGACAGGTGAACGGCCCAGGTTAAAAATAAATGCATGTTGCTCAGGAGGAGACTCACAGTATCGCATTGGACCAGGTTGAAAGATCAGCAAGTATCACCTCACAGAGAGAGAGGGAGGCCCTAGGGACAAGTGTCTCTATGGAACAAGAGGGGCGCAGGGAGGGCTAGACTTGCCAGAATGGGGTGACATGGAGGAAGACCTTGGGCCACCTAGGGAAAGGAAAAGTGTGTACTGGAAAAGAAGGGGTCCCAAAGGGTAGCTGTGAAGCTTGGAGAAGGGCCTCTTACACAAGACTGGCCTCTGCCCAGTTTTGCCCTCACTCTTTTAGAACAACCTTGGGCAGGGAGACAGGAACACTCACTGCCCCCCACCCCCGGCCCCTGCACAACTGCTAAATAGGTTAAATGACTTGCCCAAGGACACATAGCTGTTCTGTGGCTGATGTGGGACTTGGAGCCAAGTGTCTGTGCCCACGTGAATGGTGAGCCTCCAACCTCAGTCTACAAGAACACCAGCCACAAAGCTGGTGGACTGTTAGGGCCAGTCAGGTCAGGGAGTGGAGGCATCTTGCCTGCCTGTGTCTTCACAGTGGCCCAGGTGGTGGAGGGCGATGTTCTGATACCTTTCCACCCCACTCCCCCTCCTGCCCATGTCTGTCAGCAGGGCTGGCTCTGGAATGATGCTGTTCCAGCACAGGCAGTGGGAGGGATGCCCACAAAGAAGGGACTCCAAGCAAGGACAGAATCTAATCCCATTAACTTCCTTTAGTAGTTAACCCAAAGCATCAGGAGGTCCTTGTCCCTATCTTAACCAGTTCTTTTGTCCTAGTCCAATAGTTCTCCTGGTCTTCCACCTAGAAATCTCCCTCTTCCTTGGCTCTGTACTGCTAAGTGGACCCCACCTCATCTCTCAGTCTCTGCCATCAAGCTTGTTGGACTCAGCTGGGTGCTCTCCTAAGTCCCGCTCTCCACCTCTCGACAGGGTCAGGCTGTCCCTTTCTCCCTCATTCAGCTCTCACTGTCTGGGCACCAGAAGCCTTTGCTGACCCAGACCTAGGGACCGCTTCTGCTTTCATCTTCAGCTTGGTGCCTACATTCCCACGTTGGGTAGTGATGAGATTTTTCTTCCTAACCTACTAGTCTGCAGGCTTTCAGCACAGTACACAGAGCAGGAACTTAATAACACTTCGTGACTTCACAGAAGAAATGAGAGCAAGTTTTGGTTCAAAAGAAGTGGCTGTTTGAAAGGACTGCCATCGGCCCCTGGGACAGAGCGAGGGCCCTTAGGAATGTCATCTTGGAAGGGACCTGGCAAGCTAAGACCTCCTGACAGAGACAGAAAATGCCTGGAGACTCTCTCAGAAGATCATTGAATTATCAACACCACCAACTGCATTTCCATTTTAAATTTTATTACATCAAAGAAAAAAACCCCAAACCCTCCATAAAATAAACCAACCAACCCCCTGAAACCTAAACCAACTCAAAGACAGACAATTATTATCCAGGTATAACCAACTCCCTGCTCCCCCAAACAACCTTACATTAAAAAATTCAAAAGAAATAGAAATGCCAGCTTCAAAAATATTTCTCCAAAAAGTAAGGCATCCACTTAGAAAAAATACTTGAAGGAGGGAAGGTGGTTGGAGGAATGAGAAGAAGAAATAAGAGGATGGTCCCCTGACCCTCCAGGGGCCAGCCCCAGCCCTGGAGTCCCCTCAGAAGGGACCATAACTCAGCCCAAACCTGGCATCTCACCAATGCAGGGTCAGGCGGCTGGGCAGGAAGCTGGGAGACTGGAGCAGGCCAGAGGGGGCTCCCGGGTGTTCCAGTTTGAGCAGATGGTATGGGGAGTTGTACAAAGGGGGCGGCTCCTGTTTGGGATAAAAGGATCTAGTCCTTAGCACAGCAGGTGTGGCAGGAAGGCTCAAGGCCCAGGGCAAACACTGCCTCGTTCCTTTGCAGCACAGGGAAAGGACTCTGTCAGAGTCCTCATTCCATGGACAACGGGCTTCTCCGAGGGCCTCCAAAGTGGGCACCTGCCACCACTGCCTTCTCACCCTGCCCTGGAGGCTGTCCAAAGGCAGGACAGTGGTGGCACCTGAGAGGGGGAGGGGTTGTTAGAATTGGGGGAGGAGGGAGGAACCGGCCTTCTTCCCAAAGGGCCCCTCTGGGCGATGGGAGAACACCCTCTCACCAGGGGAAAGCTTTTCATACCAGGTCTGCCCTGCAGGTTAGAAATAAGGGAGTATTTTTAGGTCCAGTTCTTGGATGGGAGGTGACTTAAGGCAGATTTGGCTCAGGTTTCAGGCCTGAAGGGCTTGGGGAGCCTTCACACCCAGTCCTAGGTCCCAGGAGCCAAGGTCCAGAGAGGGGAGGAAAAGGGCATGATGGGGGTGGGGGCAGGCAGTGCTGGCTGAGTGGTATGTGCTGGGAGCATAGCTGCAAGGTGACAGGGTGACTGTTCCTCCCCAGGGGGGTGGGGAGGGAGGAGGAGCTGAGTTGCTCTGTCATTAGGAGAGGACTTTCTGGCTTCAGAAAGCTTTGGCACCCAGTTGGGGGCATGATGCAGGGGTCAGAGGCAAGGCTGGGTTTCTGCAATCTGAGCCTTTCCCAATCTGTTTCTCCGGCCTGGCTGGGGGTCAGGTGAGGGGCAGTTCCCCCTGTTTCCTTGGTCCTTAGCCCAGTGGGGGATGGGGGATGGGATGTGGGTGGGGATGGTATCCTGAAGAACCTACTCTGGACAGGGAGCCCAGGCTGTGATGGATAAGGCGTGGGGGGAGATGTAGGGGGGAGGGCAGAGGGAAGCATCACCTTTGATTTCTTGGGTCCCTAGTAAAGGGAGGGGACACAGGTCTCTCCAGCTGACTTTTAATGGTGACAGATTTGCTTGAGTCTGTCCCTCCTCAGCCTACTCACTGTTGCTTGTTGCTGCCACTTCTCTCAGAGCTGAGGCCTTGGGCTCAGGAATGGGAAGGGAAAGCAGTCCTGAACTGAAGCTCCTGAGGCAGCAAGAGGGTGAGGGCTGGGGAGAGAGGGCCCCAGAGGGCACTCCAGCAGCTCCACTGTCCTCTCACGGGAGCGTGGGCAGCCCTGCCTTTGGGCATAGGCCCTGGGGGTGAAGGGCTGGTTCTTCGGGTACAAATGTCAGTGTCTTTGTTTATAATTTCTCACTACCCACCCCCACGTCCTGCCCCTGCTGGACAGAAGAAGTCGGGTACGTGTTGGGGGGATGCAGGCAGGGCAGGAGGGCAGAAAGCGGGTAAAAGAGGGAGGAGGCAACTGAGAGCACATGGTGATCCTCAGGGCTGGGCTGCTCCACTAGTCCTTGTCCTTGGAGGTGATGGGCTGCCACTGCTGTTCTGTGTCCTCATTTATCACCTCTGTCCCCGAGCTACCCCCTATATCGGGGTACACAACCACACACATCTTCTGGCTCACCAGGGTTAGCAACACTGTGGGAGGAGGTCACACAAAAACCAGGTCAGTGCCGAGTGGCCCACCATGCTCTTCCCTGCTCTCCTGTCCTGGGTTTTGCCTCTGCAGAGCCATCACTATCTTTAGGAAATTCCCCCTCCAGGAGATGCCCCCACCTGCCTCCTGTGTCTCTGGGCAGCCTGTTTGCCGGCTGCCCCTTGCTCATCGAGAGCCCGGTTTTCTACTGTCCCCATGCCCACTGACCACCAATTCCAGGGCCTCTGCCGGCCTCCACCAAGCCCAGGGCAGCTCCTGCAGGATAGCTATCAGGTTGCCTGTTCCTGCAGGTTCAAAGTCTGTGTGGAAACATCAACCGCTCTCTCCTCAGAGGTGCCTGGGGAGGCACCTGCCCTCTCCTGCCCCAGCTCCTTCACCAGAGCTCCATGGCCCAGCCTAGCCCCCCTGATTCTGGTGGGCTTCTCCTGCTAGACTGCTGACCACTCCGCCCCAGACCAGGAGACCCTTAGGCACCCAGAACCTTCAACAACTCACTGATGAAGTTATTGAAACACTTGGGCTTGTGTTGCCAGTAAACACCGAGGAAATAGACGGGCACTCCAGTCAGCATGATGGCCAGGCCGATGCCACACACCACGGGCTCCGACCACAGGCTGAAGACGAGCAGAAAGGCCCAGAACAGCAAGTAGATGATGGGGAACAGCAGGTTTATCTGTGGAGTAAAGGTGCTGTTAGCTGGGTAGACCCTACTGACCCAGGATTAGGGCACCCTCCCCCTTTTTCACCCTCAGGGAACACCTCTGAGTGCAAAGGCTGAGCTTCACTCAGCTCTAAGGCTCCCACACCCTGAACCTTGGGCAAGTGCTGTGTCAACAAATGTTGATAAACTTAGACCGGGGGACAAGGAGAGGATGGGGGAACCTAAGGAGGGAATGATCCGCACTACCCACCCCTCCCTCCTGGGTAGGATCAAACAAAGCCTTGTCATCCATGCCATGTGCCTATGGCAGCCAAAGCAGCCCGTGGGGACTTGCTGGCACATTGGTATACACTTGCTGTGGTTGTAGGGTGGAGGAGAGGTGGGGAAATGAGTGAGAGGCAAGCAGGAAACCACCTGGGTGAGCCAGGCTCCTTGCCCCTCACCCACTTCTAGGCAGAGCCCTCATGTGGGCAGGAGGCAAATGGAGAATCCCTTTCACCAGGATCAGTCCCTACGTATTTCTCTCAAGTAATCTGAGAAGAGAAATCTGCCAACACCCAAGAAATCAGGAAAGTTGGCATAATATAAGGCAGTCTAGGCCCTTGACTTTGTTCAGAACGAATCATCTTTTTCTGGGCTTCGTCCCTTCTTGCTAACCACTGGTAGGAGTTCCTGGCAGAGTGCTAGCCTCTAGATTCAACTCCCTGGCCCCTCTTCTCAGTGGGTATGCAGGTGGGGGGGGGGGATGGGCTTCTTCTACTCCTCTTCCCCACCTATCAGGCTTTTTCTAACAGTGGCAGGAAAGTGAGGGGCAAATAGAGATTTGGAGAGCCCTTGATTTCTCAGCTGGAAGAGTCTTCTAGAAGCATCTAGGGTCCCTCTGTTTCCAATATAGAATTGTTCAAATAATTCAGGGCCATACTCTATTCTTCTGATTTGCAGGAAAATCTGGAGCACTCTTGCATATTTTGTTCTGAGCAATCCTGTAAAACCCATCACAAAGTTATTTCTTGTAACAACCAATAGGTTCACTGTGTACCCTGCTGTGTATAGGGTCACAGTAGTTTCAAAAGGGAGGCTCACTTATGGACGGCTGGAGTGGACTGAGAAGCTTCAAAGAAGAGGAGGTATTTGAAGGTTATGTGGAAAATAGTTAGAATGTGGATAGGCAGATGAGAGCAGGAAACTCATTCTGGGACAGAAGCACAGAACAAGTGTACCCAGCTATCCGGAGGGACAAGGAAGAGACTGGCCAGACAAGAGGATCCAGGAAAACGCTGGAGAGATAAGGGAGCCCTGAGCAATCAGCTGCAGTTTAAGACATAGTCATAGGAAACAAAGAAATAACGCGATGAAAGTATCATTTAATCTAACTTATCTTTCCAGCTGCAGTTTGCTCTGGTCCTATTCCCAGCAGAAGATGGGAATACATGGCTGCCCCATTCCCACAGGGCCCTTGCTCCCCAAAGGGTCTGTTACCATCACACAGGGGATCAGTAGGTCAGCAGCTGAGACCAAGGTGATTGAAAAATCTGTGCTGCAGCTGGAACCACTAGGGGGGGAACCCCCACAGGGAGGTTTTCGCACCTTGATGGGGCGGGGGATGTCAGGCTTCTTCCAGCGAAGAACTATCTGTCCGGCAATTGTGACTCCATAGAAGAGGTAGTTGATGAAGCCCACATAGTTGATGAGTGTGTATATATCGCTGGTGACCAGCATCAGCAGGGTGGAGATGCACTGGGGAGATGGGGGAAGCACGTCGTCAGCGATCAGAAGGATATTTGGAGACTGGAGCTGTTTACAGGTCAGGGACTGTGTGCGTGCTTCAGGCAGGTAGTGCCATTTCATAAAGAATGTCTCAAATGGAAACTGTTTAACCACCCCTAGAAACCCAGGCCATCACCAACACCTTTGTTGCCCGGAAGTTCTTTCCAATGGCAGGGTGATAAAATATTTAATCACTGGTGTGGCACGGAGATTAACCAGTCAGAACAGATTTTGGCTGTAAATAATTAGACTGGCCACACTGGTGGCACCTGGCTCCATGTCCTCCCTGGTCTCATTTACGGTACATTTCTTTTTATCATTTTAGGGACGATTGTTAACTGCAGACTAAGGGCTTATCTTGCCCTCATCCTCTCCTCCTGTCTGAGTCATTTGTTTTTCTTCCTTCCTTTTTAAAATATCATAAAGACTTATTTACTAGGTGCTGGACTCTATTCCTCACATTCTACAAATATTAACTTGTTTAAGCCTCATAACATCCCTGTGATGTTTTCTTGATAGACTACACTTTCCAACTTCAAAATCATTTCAGTGGCTCTCTTGGAACAATGTTCTTCCCTTCTGCTACTCCATGAAGGCCAATAGAAGGCTCAATTTTCCTGTGAGATTTCATGGGGAAGATAACTGAGAACATTTTAACGAACGCATGAGCCAGATTCTTACTGTACTTGCCTCTTAGTCATAGTGCTGCCCCAAAGGCTCAAACTGAAAAAAGGCTGTGGCTGCTGGGAGTGTTGTGTTTTCTCCAATCACCTTTCACAACAAACCAATCACGATGACCTTCTCCCTGTATCTGAACATTCTGAAATTCCCCCCAATGTTGTACAACGAATGCCCTTGACTTCCGAGGGCTCTCCTGTCCTGCTATAACTGTGTCTCTGGTAGACAAAGTAATTTTCAATGTTTTATTCAGGATCTAGAAGGAAAAAGGGCGGGGGCTCAATGGGACAATGCTTTGTTCCTTCTCTTTTGCTCTCTCTAAATGACTCTACTCTGGGGTCATTTTACTCCCCTTCCCCTTCCACCCCATCCCAAGTTTCCTCTTCTCCATTTTCAGTGTGCCAGTCTTCCTTTATGATTTTTCTTACTTGGTGTACCCTTAACGCCGAATTTCTTTTAGTGACATTTCCCACTGGCAGAAAATCCTGGAGCAAGAAGACTGATGGGAGGGGGAGGGGTGTGCACTGCTGGGAGCAGAGGCCCAAAGGGCAGCCCTGGGGGCAACAGGTGCAGAGTAGAGTCAAGAAAGGAAAAGTTTCTTTGTGAGGTTATAAAATCTTGAGGAAGTCAGGTCATTCTGATCCAGAGGATGGGAGCATGAAAATGACCTGGCCTGAGAGCCTTAAGGTCTTTCGGGACTCAGTTTCTTGCCTTGCTCCTTCTCTTTCTATTAGTGAAGGCTATGTACCCCACTTGCCAGATTCTCTAAGTCCGGTGAGACCTAGGAGCAGAAGGAGGGTTACAGCGGTGTCTGTGGGAAGGGTGAACTCCCAGCTCAGAGGAAGCAGGAGAGGGAGGGTGGTGTAGGACCGGCAGAAAGAGGGGCCCTTACTGTGAAGAGCAAGGCTGGGATGGGGGTGCAGCGCTTCACATGGATCATGGCCAACACGCTGGGAAGGTGGCCCTCCCTGGCTCCGGCAAAGAACAGCCTGGCAAGGAGAAAAGCAGGTCAGCCTGGGGTGGCCCCTGGACTACCCTCAAAAGCTTCCTCCCCAGCCCAGGCTCCCTCATCCATGCCCTGCTTCTGCCCACACTGGGGCGTCAACCCCCAACCAGGTACCCACTTTCTCGTGCACGCCTTCCAGCCCACTAGTCACAGGACCCACAATCACAAATGCAGATGCAGGCAAACCAGAAGCAGCTGGTGGGTACATGGATGGACCCTGGGTGTGTGGAGACCCTGAGTGTGGCCTGGGAGGCTTGAGGTTACTGATGATTGTGCTGTCACTCTGTGGCTCTCTCTTAATGCTGGGAGTGCTGCTGTGGGAGCAGCCTCTCTCCTTTGCCTAAGGCCTTCATTCCATAAAAAAAGCGCCTTCTACATCCTCAGGGGACGCAAGGGGACTGAACTGTACAAGGAAAGCGTTAAAAGCATTCATATCCTAGTCAGGAAGTAGTTGTCTCTCGGGGTGGGGAAGGCGTGGTTGAGCAGAGACGCTTGAGTACCTGCGGGATACATGCACAGGTCCTCTGTCTAGTTGTGGGTCATACACCTGTCTACAATTGCTGAAACTCATCAATCGGAACACTTATGGTCTGTGTATTTTATTGTATGCAAATTGTACCTAAGAATTTTATATATTTAAGCTACTTATTCTATTTCCAAAAAGCCATCAAAAGAAACGAATAATTAGTGAAATGTGCATGTATAAAGATATTCTGATAATAAAAAAAACCTAGAAATATCCTAAATGTCTAAAAGTAGGAGATTGATAACATAAATTATGGTATACCCATAAAATAGAATATTATGCAGTCTAAATAATGTTCTAGAAAAGAACTGATTACATGAGAATATGTTCACAGTATAATGGTAAATGAAAAGAGCAAGATAGAAAACCGATGATTCTATACAGTAAAGTTCCATTCACTTAAAAATTATTGGATTATTCACCCCTGGCTGGGTGGCTCAGTTGGTTGGAGTGTCATCCTGTACACCAAAAAGCTACAGTTTCAATCCCTTATCAGGTTGCATACGGGAGGCAACTGATCAATGTTTTTCTCTCTCCCTTTCTCTCTCTCTACAATCAATAAACGTATCCTCAGGTAAGGATTAAAAAAAATTATTCATGGGGCATGTAAAAACATATATTAAAATACCAACTAATTATTTCTGGGTAGTGGGATTATGAGTAATTTTAATTTTTTCCCTTAGATGTTATAGAAAAAAAGTTGAAAATTCTAAAATAGACAAAAAAATTGCAATCAAAATAAAAATATATTTTTTAAATTTTAAAACAAACTTTATTTTGAGATTATTATATATTCACATGTAGTTGTAAGAAATAATATAGAGCAATGCTATATATTCTTTACCCAGTTTCTCCATTGGTAGCATAATTGCAGAACTATAGTACAATATTATGGCCGGGATGTTGATGTTTAAGAGTGAATTTCAAAAAATTTTTTGTTCTTTTTCTTGTATATTTTTTAATGACATTTTTTTAAAGAAGATTTTATTTACTTATTGTTAGAGAGAGGAAGGGAGGGAGAAAGAGAGGGAGAGAAACATCAATGTGTGGTTGCCTCTCGACTGACCCCTCCTGGAGACCTGGCCTGCAACCCAGGCATGTGCCCTAGACTGGGAATTGAACCAGCGACCATTTGGTTTGCAGGCCAGCACTCAATCCACTGAGCCACACCAGCCAGGGCTGAGTGATTTTTAAAAAAAGAAATTATAACATAAAAAGCAGACCTTCTTCCCCTTTCCTCTCCTGAGAGAAGAAATTACTACAAGCTGTCAGGAGTCATTTACATATCAGTGTGAATTATACCACTTCTTTTTTCTAGAGTTCTGTAGGAGAAGGAGCACCTCAGGGGTGAGGAGCAGGGGATGGTGTGATAGGGACAGAAAGGCACAGAACTGGCACACTGGGTGTTCTGAAGAGAACTGTAATTTACTTCGTAATTTGTATATGGGGGAGAGTGAAGCTAAAAGCGGTAGCTCATCAGAAGTGTGGGGGTCAATTATGGTCCCAGGTACCCAAATGCATCACCATCAGTTGCCATCACCAAATCCCTAGGCTAGTGTCATTAATTTCATGCAGCCACATGGCACTGGCCCTCTACAGTGCAGCCTCATGCACCCCGCTGAGACCCAAGTGTCCTGTGGGCCTCATCATGCACATAGCCAGGGTCCCGCATTCACATCCCTCCTCCACAGGCAGCCGGGACCAAGTGGAGTTGTCCAGGTCCAACAGCATTTGTAAGTGTCAAGTTCACAGACAATCCTTGCCCAGCTGGCTGACAACAGAGGAGACAACGACAGTAAGCATGACACACACCCACACACACTCCTATTCCTCGAGGAGGATCATCTTCTCCATACCCCCAAAACACAAAACACAGAAGTGTAAGAGAAAGAGAGAAGGAGGCAAGGAAGAGAAAGTAAGAAAGAAAAGAACTAGAAGATGAGCAGAGGAGGCCTGGTGGGTGAGCTGCACCTCTGAATCAGAGACTGAGTACACCAGGCTGCATTTCCTGCATGCACACACCGCTATACCACATGCATGCAGACCACTACTCGGCCTGCCTGAGGGACAAACCCCACTCTACAGTGACTGTAGCCAGTCACTCTCCTCCAATAGATCCCAGAGAGCCTCATGGGTCATTGCTCTTCCACTGCTCACCCACGGCTGGGGCCTCCAGATGGCCACTGCTCCTGTGTAACACGCACACGAGGTTGCTGTGGATGTGCCATAGGGTCCCGGAGAACAGGGGACACCCACACTCCCTCTTTCCTGCCCTGGGTCCTGAAAACATGGCACTCCTTTGTCATTTTATAGGAACTCTTCCCTGATGTGATGGGTGGCTTTACAAGTAGCTGAATTCAGGGACATACTCCTTTGCTGTATCTTTTCAGTAGGACTGTGTCCCAGGCACCAAGGGGCTTTCTAAGAACCCTGGGAAGACGCCCTAGAACCACGCCGATGGAAATCATCCATCATCTGCTGTTCTTATGGTCCATTCTGGAGACAGCAAGAAGGGGTACCAAAGAGATAGGTCCTGGATGTGTGGAGGCAGGAGATGGGGACTCCTGGGCTCCCTTGAGCTTCTGGCTTCTCTGAGAGGGATGAGGGATGTGGCTTTAAACAAATGCTTTCCTTTTGCTCTTCCCCAGCTCTCTCATTTCACATGAGTGAGTCCACCTGGGTCTCAGGGACGGTCACATGCAGACCTCCCATAGCTGCCTGTCTGTGGAGTAGAGAGGAGCCAGCACCTGCAGGGCACCCAGAGATGATCCTGTCCCACCTGTAGTCTGGTCCCAGAACTCTCCTGGGAGGCCAGCCCAGAGGCCCCAGGCACAGGTCCCTCCTGATCCCTTTCAGAGTGGGATTCCTTTCTAGCCAGCACAGCCCATTTCTAGGAGAGTGGAAAAGGGACTCTGGAGTTGCAGCTGAGACAATCCTGCCGCCAGCCACAGCCCCTAACCTGGGACTGCATCAGGCAGCCTGGGCCTCCTCAGCCTCCTGCTCAAGCTGAAACAAGGTGGGATGGGGCTTTTCACTACTTCACGTGAAGGCACACACATCATAGGTAACCACGTGAGCAGCATTACACCTCTCTGCATCTACACTGATACACACATGCCCTCACGTGAGCAATCACCCCCTTCAAGGCCACTGCCCAGGTGTCCACACAGACCCCGCTGACGGAGACAAGCCCCCACATACACACAGAGCTATATACAGAGCAGAGTGGCCCCTGGCCCTGAAAGGACCCAGACAGAACTCACCGGGAGGAGGTGAAGAGAGACCCATTGACTCCTCCAAATGTGGACAGGGCAACAGAAATGGGCATGATCCAGGCCATGACCCCTAGGAGCTTCTCTCCAAAAGTCTGTGAGAGAAAACCAGGGGTAAGTGGAAAGGGAGAGGCAACAACCCTGCACCTGTGCATCACTGCTAGGAACGCTCCCTCCCAGGCCCACCCTTCCTGAGTCTCCGGCTCAACTCCTGACAGGAGGTGTGGTGCGCGTCTGCGCTCTGGCTCCCGTCCCACACCAACACCTCCAACAGCTAATTGAGGGAGGCAGTGTGTGGTAATAATACTAATGCTGCTAATAATGAACTAACATTTGTTATCCTTGATTTACAGATGAAGAAACTGACGCACAAAGCAACTCAGTGGATGGCCTAAGATCACACACCCAGGAAGTGGCAGGGCCAGGACTGGAGACCAGCCACGTGAGCCTAGGCCTCACTACACGATACACTAGTGAGTCAGGCAGGTTGGGGCTCCAATCTCAGCTCAGCATTCAGGGGTGATAAGACCTTGAGCAAGCTTCTTTAATTTTTGAGCCTCAGAATTAGAGATGAATCGTAATTCATAGAGTGAGAATTTCTAAATTCACAGAAACAAATGCTATTGGGGGAAAATGACGAGGCTATTATGTAGGCTGAGAAAGAAAAGGTGGTGATGCTATAGTGTTTGTGTATAAAATGTCAGGGAACCAGCCTTTCTATATTCTCCGGGCCAAGTACACACTTGATTCATAGTATCTTATGGGGATGGGTTTAGAATAGCTGTCCTGCTGGGGAAGCCTGTGGAACAGGCTGCTATGGAACCTGGGAGGGCCTCTTTCTTTAGTCTTCAATAAGACAAGTGAAGACACTGTTTGACAGGGTGAGGTCGAGGCCCAGGTGAGGCCAGGTGAGGGAGTGGTATGGATCCCAGGTCTTTCCTGGGTATCAAGGACCCCAGGGTCTTGGACCTACAGGATCTCTTTCCCCCAAAAGCACAACACACTCCTACGTCCTAGTCATTTATGGCACACACTTTTCCCTAATGAGTGAATGAATCAGGTTGCCCGATTTCCCGAGGTGGAAATGGCACAGGAAACAGCATGTCTCGAGCAAGATGGCGTCTTTCTGGGGAGAAGCCTGTCTCCTTTCTATAGTCATTGCATTCAGAGTTTAAAGTGCCCAAGATCAGAAGTTGGCAAACTTTTCCTATAAATGGTCAGCTTTGCAGGCCATACAGTTTCTGTGGCAATTACTCAGCTCTGCTGCTGTGGCTGTTCTAGGTACAGCGTGTCCGCCAGCTTGCTCCTGAGCACTTGAAGATGTGGTTTCTGTCCTAAGGACTTGGGATGACTTCCAATTTCACAAATCCATGGATCAGGGGAAAGCAATGGTAGCTCAGCAGGCAAGTCTATGTCAACCTGCCTAGTTTGAGGGGCTGTGAGTGTGATTTCTTACCACAGCGACTGCGTTTGATGCCAGCAGCTCCTGGGGGGACATTGCAGTGACATAAGCGACATTGGCAAAGACATACACAAATGTGACCAGTGGGATGGAGATGAAGATGGCTCTGGGAAGGTTCCTGTAGAGGGAGAGGAGGTGAGAGGGGAAAGGCGTGGCACCTGGGACCACCTGCCTCACCATGGCATCTGGGGAGTGCCTCCTGTTTTTCTGCATGAAGCTGATTGCAGCCTTCTGTGATTTTCCCTCTCCCTGGAGGGGTGGGAGGAGGGATTTTTCTCAATATGGGCAGGATAGTTTAAAGGAATTATCCAGACAGGTTAGGCTGGACATACATTCCAAACCTACCGATC
This sequence comes from Tonatia bakeri, assembly GCA_004024845.1. Lineage (NCBI taxonomy): Eukaryota > Metazoa > Chordata > Mammalia > Chiroptera > Phyllostomidae > Tonatia > Tonatia bakeri. Next base: position 92,809 of record PVIA01006218.1, read on the forward strand.
TCTTCTCCATCATCAGCTCCACAATGCGCCCTTTCCCCGGCCTCGAGACATAGAGACCACCTGTCCCAAGCAGGTGAATAAGATGCCTGAAAACCACTCAGGGCACATTTCATTCTCTAAGGCGGTAGTGTTATCTCAGCACCGTTCTCAGCCTTTAACCTACTCTGGTAGTGTTTCCGGGTCAGCTTTCTTCTCCTGGCAGAGTGAACGGCAAGAGGTCTAAGTTCCTGGGTAATAAACTGCTTTTTCAGGATAGATGGTCCACAATTAGAATCAGGGCTGGGAGGAGAAGTGGGCAGTGGACACCTGGTTCCCCCTTTCCAGTAGTAGGTGCCTTGGCCTTTCCAAGAAGAGAGAAAGGGCTGGGCTATTTCAACTCACTTGTAAGGATCAACAAGTTCCTCAGTCACATAATTAAGAAAATTCCAGCCTCCGTAGGCAAAGGAGCCCTGAAGGAAAGCCAGTGCAATGAGGCCGATGTTGGGTTCTTGGAAATTGTCAAATGCATTCTTTGGCTCCAGCCAGAAGTATTCTCCTGTGGACACAAGGGGCAGGAAGCTGCTCAGAGAGACCAGTCAGAGACCCAGCTGCCCCTGGCCTGCCTGGTCTGGTCCCCACCACTCCCTGTGGCAATGATTCAACTCTTTGTCTCGTCTCCAGGACACCCCATGCACTGGGGAAGTGGGACCAAAAGGAGCAGAGAAATCTGACTCCAGGACCTCCCAGAACCTGGTAACCATTACTCCAATGGGGCTCAGGTTCAAAGCACAGTTCTGAATGTTCTTTCTTTTTTTGGAAAAGATTTTATTTATTGTGGCTCAGTGGATTGGGTTTCTGCCCACAAATGGAAAGGTCACCGGTTTGATACCTGGTCAGAGAAATAGGAAGCAAGGGAGAAAGAGAGGGAGAGAAACATCGATGTGCAAGAGATACATCAATCTGTTGCATGCCCCCAACTGGGGACCTGGACCACAACCCAGGCAAGTGTCCTGACTGGGAACTGAACCAGTGGCCTTTCAGTTTGCAGACAATGCTCAACCCACTGAGCCACACTAGTCAGGGCTGAATGTTCTTTTTTTATAAGGCAAAGTTACTTGGAAGGAAAGGCCAGGGGAAGATCACCAGGGACAGCAGGATAACTTGGGGGACTAGCAGGGTAAATTGGAGCTGGCTTGCTAGGATTTGCAGATGCAGGATTAGGGCTCTTGTCAGTCTCCTTACCACTCTTCCTGATGTTTAAGTTTGTACAAGTCCATGAAGAAGGCATCAAGAACAACAGATGCTCAAATATAAGCTTCCATAATGCTCTATTAGTTTAAGCCTGTCTGCTCTCCTTGTCAACCTCCAAATGTTTCTTCCTAAGGTATGTGTTTGGTTTCCCCTTTCATGGTGTAGATTCCCTGAGGACAGGGGTCCTTCAGCAAAGAGCTTTTAAATTTTTTCCCAGCGCTTAGCACAGTGTCCTGCACACAGAGGTCTCTCAAGAAAGGTTGCTGACTGAGGTTGCAACGAGACACAGTGGAACCCCTCATCTGCAACCCAGCATCAGGCAGTGAGTAAGGAGATTAGAGTGATCAGGAGAAAGCACTGGGGCCAGATTACGAGAGACTCTATTTTTGAAAACACAGCACAGTGATTTCCTTATGTCTAAATTCCTGAAAACAATAAAACCTGCTAAAGAACTTAATCCATCTGATTAAAATAATCATGGACATTTTATATAGCAGACTTTTAATTATGTTTCCTGGGGTAAAAATCCAGGCACCCCACACTGCCTTCTGGGCTTGTGGGCAGGTGGGAGGTCTCCTGCTTGTCATCTGACTTTCTCTCAGAGGCAGTGACACTGGGCAGAGCCTTGCGGTGGCATGGGTCCCAGGGAAACCAAATACGGACTTGGGCTTGGAAAGGACCAAATCCGGTGGGGAATGTGGGCAGGGGCCCAAGAAATGTAGAGCTCTCTCTTGTAGAGATTGTAATTTAAAAACAGATAAAATCTCCTCCTCCATCCCCCATTTTAGGTATGGATGAGGTACAATATAAGATGCAGGGAACTTCCATGGGGTTGGGGCAAGAGGGCAATAGGAGTCCAGAGATCTGGGGTCTTCAGAGCCATGAGGTCAGCATGGGAGGGCTGAATCTGCTAACAAGCAAGGCATGTCCTATTTCCTGTGGAAAATGGTTTCTCTTCCCCTTTGTCAAGCAAGTGAAGAACAGAAGTCATTTAAGGCCAGAATTGGGAAATCTCAGGGTGTGCACACACCCAAAGACAGTATGAGGGGGTGTGTACATGCAAGGGATGGGACATTTGACAGGGTCCCATTGTTTCAATGACACTCACCTTTGCAGATCTGTACAACACCCATGATGATAATCAGGACCAGGGCCAGGAGCTTCCCAGCTGTGAAAATGTCTTGAACCCGGGTGGCCCACCTCACACTGGCGCAGTTGACCCATGTGAGGAGCACTGAAAGGAAAGATCCCCAAATATGCCCTCAGGGCCATGAAGAGGCTGCAGGATGCCTTCTGCACAGAAGCAGACAGGCTCCTTGATGGAACTGTAGCAGACGAGCCAAATATCCTGCAAGCTCAGCCCCAGTGTGTGGAAACTTGGGCTAGGTTAATGGGTCATGAATGGGGATTACGTGTCACAAATCTGTGGTCAGAACGTGCCGTGCCTGGGGCTGGAAGCCAGAAGAAGTAGGTATGGAAGTGTGGGCGCTAGCTTTGGGGGCGAAAAGCAACAGCTGATCAGGGCAGCAGTGTGAACTCTGTTTTCAAGTCATTGTATATTCAAGGGGCGCCTTGAGCAGCTGGTGGAATCCTGGTTGTCATATTCTTGAGCCTGGTGTTGGGGGCTACAGAGGTTCAGGAGAGTCTCTTGCTACTTAGGTTTATCAAGGTATAATACACAGAGAATAAAATTCATTTTTCTAAGTGTATGACTTGACAAATGTGTTCAGCTGTCTAATCACTACTACACTTTCTACATGGAACATTTCCAACGCTCCAAAAAGTTCTCTCACGCGTTGTGTTTCTTGGACATCAGTCCTCTTCCTCTGCTGGGAACCACTTTTTGTCCCTATAGTTTTGCTATTTCCAGAATGGCACATAATTGGAGCACAGTATGTAGCCTTTTGAGTCTGGCTCCTTTCACCTAATGTGATGCTTTTGAGATCCTTTCACATGGTGTGATAAATATATATATATTAGTAGTTCATTCCTTTTTATTGTCAAGTAGTATTCTGTTATATTAATACATCAGATTGATTTTCCATTTGATAGCTGATGGACATTTGGGTTGTTCCCAATTTTGGGGTATTAGAAATAAAGCAGCTATAAACACTTGCACAGAAGTATTTAAGTAGACTAGAGGTCTTTGAATGTGGTCTTTGTTTCTCCTGAGTAAATACTCAGGAGTGGGATCTGGGTTCTATGGTAAATATACAAGGTCTGTCCAGAAGGTATCCAGCCATGTAATATGAAAAATAGAGCCCTGGTTGGTGTGGCTGAGTGGATTGAGCACCAGCCTGCACACCAAAAGGTCGCTGGTTCGATTCCCAATCAGGGCACATGCATGGGTTGTGAGCCAGATCCCCAGTTGGGGGTGTGCAAGAAGCAACTGATTGATGTGTCTCTTGCATATCGATGTTTCTCTCCCTCTCTTTCTCCTTCCCTTCCTCTCTCTAAAAGCGAGTAAATAAAATCTTAAAAAAAAAAAAAGAAAAATAGAGACATTTATTGAAGAAGACACAAGACACAAGAAACATTATACATAGGACAATGATGCCTAAGTCCCCTTCAAAGCAGGCACCTTGGGATCTCACACAGTTCTTCCAATTGCCATGAGCTGCCCCATTGTATTTTCCTGAATCTCATCAATGGTCTGAAATCTCTTCCCTTTCAAAGGTGATTTTAATTTTGGGGAAAACCAGAAATCACAGGGTGCCAAATCTGGGCTGTAAGGGGGCTGAGTCATCTGTGTGATTTGATGTTTTGTCAAAAAACTCTGCACAAGATGTGACGCATGTGTGGGTGTGTTGTCGTGATGAAGCTGCCAATCACCAGTTGCTCGTAGCTGTGGCCTTCTGAATCATTCAAATAGTTTCCGCAAAGGAATGTTCAAGCTTAATGTGAAATCTGATGCAGATTCATTGCTCTACTTGCTCAGTCATTTTGAATGTGATGGCCACACAGTACACACGCTCACTCAATGGCATCTACCACCCCCACTGACTAGTACAGTGAAGTCATCATTGTTCACATATGCGCATTCCTTGTCTGCCAGCTTACATGTCGTGCAAACTGTTCTCATTATGTTCACAACGGCTGGACTTTTTCCAGACAGACCTTGTATACTAAACTTTGAAAGAAACCACCAAACTGTTTTCTAAAGTGGCTGTATCATTTTGCATTCCCACCAGCAATGTGTGTAAGATCCCGCTGCTCTGCGTCTTTGTCAACACATACTACTGTCAGCTTTAAAAGTCTGGCTATTCTAATAGATGTGAAGTGGCATTTCAATGTAGTTTTGATTTGCATTTCCCTAGCGACTAATGATGTTGAACATATTTTCCTGTGTTTATTTCCACCATCCCTATATCTTCTTGGGTGGCATGGGAGGCTTTTGATCTGTTTCCTTTCCTAGGAGTCATGGGCTCTCACAGAGATCCCAACAACGTGGGACCTCCAGGCCTGGAGGAGAGCTCAGAGGCTGAGCGTTAGGATGGAGGCACCCTCTGTTTTACCATCACATTCCCTAAGTAACCCATGGGAGCCCTGTGATACGGGAACAGGAGTCTCAACTTCCCAGTGGTTATGGAGTGCTTGAGAACAAAGGGAAAAAGTTAAAATCCTCTTGCTTCCCCTTCCCTTGAAACAGTGACCAAGATGCCCCCTAGTTCTCCAAGTGTAAGTCAGATGTGTAAAAGCGTAAGACTCTTTCTTTTCCCTAACAGGCCTCTGATTTCACTTAAACAGCTGATCAAGTTCTATCAATAGCTTACCCTGAAACTGTGCATTTACTTTCCAAATATTTTCCAACCTTACTAGATTCTGAGAACATTTTGGTGGGGTAAGGACCTGACACTATTCTTCTTCTGTAACCTTCCTCCCTACGGTGTCTCCGCCTGGCAACTCCTTCTCATCTTTCAAGATCCAGCTCAAATATCACCTGTTCCATGAGTTGTTATTATTCTACTTATTCCTGACAATGTGCCTGCCAGGCAAGATGTATCAGTTGCCTTTCATAGACAAGGAACAAAGTTTGTCCCTCCTGTCTCCTATCAGACCACTTTGTTTATATCTAATTTTGGCACTTATTTCTTTGTATTGTAATGATCTGATTCTTTTGCTCTGTCTTCTTGTAGAGCAGGAGGGCAGGGACTGTGACTTTTTCATGATTTTAATCCCAAGGCATGTCACTGGTGCCTTCAAATAGTAGGTGCTCAGCAAATATTTGCTACTTGAATAAAGAAGATGCCCCAATGCATTAGCCTTCCAATGTCACCTCAGTCTATGAATTTCGCAATGCACACCAATCCCCCTGCTCTCCAGGAAACTCATCAAAAGAAGACATAATCCTCAATTGGTGTCACAGAGCCAAAACAGCAAGAGGAAGAGTGGCTTCAAGAGAAGAAGCTCTTGACTCCTTGTGGAGAGGCTGTTAGCCAAGATGGTGTCATAAGAGGAGAATGATAACATGTTGTTAAAGGGAGGATTTTAAGTGCCTGAACAGGGAGAACATTTTGTAAATAATAGAATGTTCCAGATGGACTGAGATATCCTGATAAATACACATTTGGTTTATCTTACTCAATTCAGTAAGGATCTCAGGATCACACGCCTGGTGACAATCCAACCCAAATCACTCTAAACAACTGGGCTTCTCCCCAGGGCTCTGAAGCATGCTAGGGATGAGGCTGGGCTCCTGGGTCCCAGGAGTTCAGCAGACACAAGCGATAATGAGTAAAAGATAAAGGAGATTGACTCAGGAAAGGAAGGAAGATCAGAACACAAAACCCATGTGGCTCAGGGATAGGTAAGGATTATAGAACAGGGAGCAGAGAAGAAAATTATCTTCCATCAAGGGGAGGAGGGGGAGGGCAGGGATGTGGCAAGAAAGTGCTTGGAGGCAAATGAGGACAGAGCAGGAAAACCAAGGGGGAAGGGGAATGTGGCTACTTCCCTGTGAGCTAGGACAGAAAACACAAAATCATCTCTCTGTCAAGGCAGCCAGAAAGACTCTTTCAAAAAGTCGGCTCTGTAGTATCCTGCAGGGATCAGAGATGTCTGAAGGGATATTTGTCAAATAAACTTGAGGTATGTATCTTCTGTCTTTCCTGAGCTTATCTCCAAACTTCACAAAAACCCAGTCCTTGACTAATATTTAACCTTTCCCCTTTACAGGGATCTTTCAGAAAGAAAGAGAGAAATCCTGAGAATGAGGTGAGGAGGCAGGCTGCCTGACACTAATCTCCTTGGAACAATGGCTGCAGGCCTTGTGTGACCTTTTTACCGGCAGTTAGGCGAGACTGCAGCATGTGACTGAAGAAAAAAAGAAGGTACTTTAAGTCTCCTGGTACCACAGGACAGCTTCCCTCACAGCAGGCTGAAACCTGAGCCTCCGTCCAGAAGGAAAGGTCAGTGAGTGAAGGCAAAACTTGCCAGATGCTCACCAAGACTCTGCCCTGCTCAGGCATCCTGCCTCTGCCCGGCTGCTATCCTGCACCCCTTTCTGTTGCTGACGGCTATGTTCCCTCTCTCTTCCCTGAATTTTGTATGCCCGAGATTCAGTGATGTCAGGGAAGCTGCAGGTAGATGGGGACCAGTAGCCACTGCAGTTTGCAATGTGAGGGTATCTATCTATCTATCTACCTGTCTGTCTGTCTATCTATCAATATCTATCTATCTATCTATCTATCTATCTATCTATCTATCTATCTATCTATCTCTCTATCTATCTATCTATCCATCCATATACACAGTTGTCATCTACAAAGTTCCTACACATGCTAGGCACTCTAGTAAGTAGGGGAGTTATAAATAAGACTCGAGTCCCCATCTTTAGGAAGTTGACATCCTAACAGGGGACATGGGCGAGCTAAAAGATGATCACAAAACAACGTGCTGATGGTAGAGCTCTTCATGGAAGTCAGCAGGTGTCTTTTCTATAGGACAGGGAGGCCCTAGCAACAGGGAGAATTTTACAGTTTTGGCCTAGCTGGACAAAATAATAAGGCACACAACTCTGCTTCTTGTCCATTGTAATCTGGCTGTGGGGGTGGTTGTTGCTTCTCTAAGAGCCCCCATGGAAGCTCAGGCTTAGCTATATTTCTTGGGCCTTATCTCCTCTGTTTCCTTGCTTTGAAAAAAAAATAAAAGGTGCAAACACCACCAAGAAGATGCTGAAGTCATGGGTTAGTTACTTAATCTGCCCTGTTTGAAAAGCCTAATGTCAAGGTGATGGGAAAGGTACAAAAAATGAGGCAGACAAGAGTAGCCCCAGTCCTCCTGTGCCCTGCCCAGAGCCCAGGGCCTCTCGATTGCCAAGTGGGACAGGGGGGCTCAGTGCTTCCTGCTGCCAGTGGGAAAGCTGCAGGACTACTAGAGAAATGCAGAGTTCTCCTCAGACGGATGACAAAGGAGATCCTGGAAGGTGTCTGCTGTGGAGGGGGTGGGCCAGCTCCTGCTTCCTGCAGAGAGGGCGGCCCTAGCCCCATCTCAGCTCTGATCCTCAGACTCTGATCCCTGGGGAGTCACATAAGCCTTTCCTTTGCTGCTTCCCTCTGACAATAGCGCCAGAACTCATGGGGATGGGCAGAAGAATGGCATCCCCAGATGTCAACATCTTAATCTTGTGAGTATGTTACCTCTCATGGTGTGAGAAATTCTGCAAATGTGACTAAATTAAGGATCTTCAAATGAGGATGTTATTTTGGATTATCTGAATCGACACAATGTAACCATAAAAGTCCTTTACAAAGGAGGCAGGAGGGTCAGAGTTAGAAAAGGGGATACGATGGCCAAAAGGGAGATCTAAAAGGGAGAAAGAAAGACTCGAAGATGCCACCCTGCTGGCTCTTAAGATGGAAAAAGGGGAGTTCCGGCCAAGATGGAGGCATAGGCAGTCGCACTGTGCTTCCTCGCACAACCAAGACTGAAAACAACAAAGATCGAGAAACAATTAACAACCAGAACAGAGGGAAATTAATTGAACAGAAGTCGGGCTCCAGTACATCCAGACCGGTAAGGAGCGGCGGAGTCGGGAGGCCTGCGAAGTGGGATCGAGAGGCG